>MU846140.1:0-17515 GCA_030867225.1 Colletotrichum caudatum
ATATCTATTATCCTATAGTTAACCCCTTATCAGTCTACTAATCTATAGTATTAATTATACTAGTTAACCTAGCTAGGTAGTAATAGGTTAGATACCTATACTATTTGTTACCTATCTAGAAAGGTATAAAAGGGCTAGGATAACCAGGCTTCTAGACTAGCACTTCTAGAGTAACAGGTCTGCTAGCTAGAGGGTCAGTTAGAGGACCAGCGGCAACGCAAGAGGAAAAAGGTCCCTCTATCGCCTAACAGCACCTTCGCCACTATAGACGATATCTGGCAGGCGGAAAATCCGGATACCGGCCAAACAGATAGTCCGAGTGAATCCGCCGCATCCGAATTACCTAGTGAGGCCGAAAGTTGCATATGGGTAGGCGGCAGAGGTGGTGAAATAAGTGGTAATAGTGGTGGTGATGGTGGTGGTGATGATGGCCCGGATGTGGGGGTGGCCCGTAAGTAGGGTGGGGTAGTCATATCCGACGCCGACGCCGGCGCCAAACCTGCGATCCCTGCTACCCCGAAATCATCCGGCGTACCCGCCCAAGTTGACGAAAGCCTAAACGAGCCCGCAACTCAGGAGCATCTCACGCGCAAGGGCAAGCCGGTAGCAACAACAGCCACGCTTCCGGTGCAGGCCAAGGGAAAGCCAGCTTGGAAGGTGTGAATGTGATGATTTGATGGGGTTGCGAGCGCGAGAACAGGGCCCGCACGAATGCAGTGTCGCGGTCGTCTGGTTTAGGTAGATGAAGGAAGGCGAAGGCGTGCAAGTTAGAAAGATCAGAGTGAGTGTTGATGGTTCGATACGGTGATGGGCGTGGTGGTGTTTGTTGCCTGTGTGCTAAATATTGCTTAGACTGCTTAAAATGGTATTGTGTACATAGGTGTATACATAAAAACAGGATGTTCTGGTGCAGATGTATCAATGCATGTGGCAGCTGTCCCGGCTCTGTCAACCTAACAATCCTGTTAGCAGTCAAACCTAGGTTTTGATGGTGATCAGATTTACCTAGTAAGGCAGAAAGCTGTATTATTATGGTATCCAAACAATGCTGATAGTTGATTGAAAAGGGTGTTTGTCACTGTGATAGCTTTATTTCTCGGTGGGCCGAAAGTGGGTTACTTGACTTATCGCCAAACGAAACTCGATCCCTGGTGTATTGTCACGTGTTTCCAGACCTCAGGATTATCGTGGGAAGATGTGGTTGTCGCGCCAGAAACCCCTCATGACACTGCGGAAACCGGCACACACACTGCCTGGCAGCGTTTCCCCATCCTATCAGGCGTATCTAGCCTATTAACGTTTAAAGGTGGAGGAATTATTTAGATAGAGACACTGACCAGCCATTATAGAGTTTCTACAAAACAAAGTTAATAACACGCTACTTTAACAAGAACGTTTAGTTTGCCATGATATTTCACGGATAAAATTCACCCAGATCCCAAATACTAAAGAACTTAAATCTTTCTGGAAGAAAAAAGATCTTGAAGGGGTTTAGAGGGGTTAGGTATTGTATACACTTGAGAGATCTAGAAAAAGCTAGTAAACAGACTAACAATAAGGGTATTGCAGCTGTTATGAGGGGTACAGTGTGCTAGCAGAAACAGGGATCTACATATACCTAGTTTCTTATGTAACAGTAGTGAATTTAGGTTAACTCCACAAACGGCAGGCCGGCTATCAAGAGAGGTGATTGGTTAGCTAGGTAGGTTAACTAGGTAATATCTACTAGCCATCATGGGATATCAACTTGCTACCTTTGGCTAGTCTGCTGACTAGGTTCATCTAGATATCGCAAGAGTTCACAGTAGACTTATTGTAGAAAGTATACTATTTGGATTTGCTGCCGTCGATCGCAAACAGTCCCGATCGCGATCTCGATCGTGACGTCAACCCTCTGCCAGGAAGCAACGGACTCACGGAGTAAACTGCTTACCCTGGTCGACAGGTTGCCAAGTCTCTATGATTAAGTACTCCCCTGTCTGCATTGCTTGTCAAGTTCCCAGTGATTCCACTACTAACTTGTCCGTATCATTAATGGCAACCCGTACACATATCCAAGACTCAATCCCTCCCTTTAGCCGCAAGCAACGAAAGGTACGGCAATCATGTAACGCCTGTAGCTCTCAGAAGATCCGGTGCGGTAAACAACGGCCAAAATGCAGTCGATGCGTGATGAAGGGGCGGTGCTGTGAATATGGCATGTCGATGCGTACCGGAGAGCGCCCTCGTGTAGTTGCTTCTCCCGACGTGCAGCGAGAGGCGGGCAGCACGACGCCGATTTCATCGAGAGACGCTCCGCATTCGACAATCGATAATAATTCTTTTACCCTCGCGCGAGTGGACCACCCCTCCGACCCTTCCGCTGGACCAGCCCAAATGGACGACGTCCAAGATGACATCGACTGGGTCCTGCAGGCCACTCGCCTGAGCAACGCAGGATCACCCAAGTTCGGACCTCCACATGAGCAAGAGGATTCCCTCAGTCAATCGTACGCCCTGTTACCCACGCCATCTGACCTGGAGTACAGCTTCGACAACTTCAACCGAGAACATGGCCTGCAATCTCTCGAACAGCAGCAACCAACGAAGGACCTTTCAAGCAGCGCGGACAGTCGGCGAAGCTCATCCATCGACTGTGACGCATTCCGGCCCAGTAAAGTGCACGACTGCACCACCAAGGCCCTGATGCTAGTTGCCGATTTCCATGTCTTGGCGGCTGGCTGCTTGACTGCAGCTCAAGACCCCGTTGCCACATTCAATTTGGGGAGCTACACCGAAGATACTCGGAGAGAAATGGGGACGGTTCTGTCGGAAAACCGAATGGCCCTGAAGCGGCTCGAAAACTTGTTAGACTGCCGTTGCTCTACCAAGCAGGAGGTTCTAGTCTTGATCTATCTGGCCATCACCAAAGCTGTGGAGTGGTATGCGGCGGTGTTGGGTAGCGAGGACGACGAGGCCTCGCAGGAAGACGATGCCGTTACACCCCGAATGTTCAGACGGATCACGAGAACCAGTTCATTCATGGGCAGCTATTCTCTGGACAACGACGTCCAGAGAGTAGTATGTGCGCACCTTGTCTTGACCCAGCTCAAGGACCACGTCCATCCTCTCCTGAAGAAACTGCGTCATAGACATCTGCCAGCGTCGGCGTCGATAGCGGACGATTCCTCGGCCCCTTTGACATCCGGTCGCCGTACCTCCAGCGTTATCGAACATCTCCACTTAGCTCTTTCGGAGGAGCTCAATCGGATTTCTGCAAAGGCAAACACCATCAAGCAAAGTTGTTGAAACTTCTCCCCACCCCTTGGGGTCTAATGTTGTTTTACGATTAGGGGACAGGCAAACAGAGCCATAGATGTGAGCTTGTAACTCACACTTGAAACAGACATGATGTCAGAAGTTGGGACCGTACAGAGTAAAGGAGTCCGCGATAGGAAAAGATGGGGCTTGTTTGTGACGGTTATTCCAATTTAACCTCCTAGCCCCAAACTCCTGTCCTGAGAATCTCCTTTTTGTATTGCCCCAGTCTTGCGTTTATTGGAACCAGCCCTCCCACCGGCGCCTCCGGGCCTCTCACCTGACACATGAGCATAACAGCGGGTCAGCTTTCAGGCATGTATAATATTAGTTTAGCATTAGGCATATTGGTGCGGGAAATCGATATGTACAGCATCCGTATTGTCATCAAGCATTGGCTTGGAGCGGATTGGAGACATCCTTCGTGGACAATTAGTCCCGGTAGTTAGCGATGGGGTTTGCCTGTCTCCCTGTCTGCCTTTGAGTTTTCGAGCAGAAGGTTATTTTGATTTTCGGACACGTTCTTTTGTCATGGGAGTCAACCGAGAGACAGCCGGCTTGTGATAAAACATTAAATACAAATCTACTATGGAATAAGTTGTTTGGTGCTTCATCAACATTCAGCTGTTCTTTCCATCTCCCGGGCGAGTGCATTGACAGTATCCTTGAAACCCTTCGCGAAGCTTCAATTTACAAGAAAGAATCAAACCGTATGACCTCAATTAGTGAGAGCTCGCCTTGCTCTGGACGATGAATCTTGTGCACTTTCAACTTGGGCGTCACAGAGCTGTACAATTCTTCGAATGCTGCTCTAGTTCTCTCGCGGCCGTTCAGATTCATGAGCATCAACATGTCACGGTCACTGGGGTTGTCAGCTCCGGTCTTGTTGGATGTAGAAACAATGGGGAACCTACTGCATCCGGCGTTCTTTCTCGCGGCGTTCCGTCCCAGGGTCTGGGACCACGACCTCGTTGACGATGATACGGTCTTGTGGCCGCAGAGCAGACGCAATGCCTTGCAAGATGTTCCGCGCATACTTGTCACTCCAGTCATGGAGGATGAAGCGACAGAAATAGGCAATGCCCTCGTTGTCGGCCACGTCGTGAGGCGGCTGCGGTGTCATGAAGTCGTGGGGTCTGTACGTGATGCGGGACTTGAGAGCATCTGGGCAAGACTTTTCGCCAAGGGCTACAGTCTCGGGCAAGTCCTGAACCTCGAACCGGAGCTTGCCGTACATCTCGGCCAGCGCGATCGACACATGGCCCGGACCACCGCCGACGTCAACGATGAGATGTCCGGACTGGTCCAGCTTGTGCCAGGGATACCCGCCGTTCACCGCGTGGCGGAAATCGTAGGCACCCCCCGCGGCAATCCCGCGCATCGCACGGGCAAACATCTCATGTAATCCGGTTCCGTCGGGCTCGCGAAATCTCTGGAATTGGGAGATTTTGCGACCGATGGATACTCCGTAAGGAGCCTCGTCGGCCTCCATGCTGTAGCCATAGCGCTCCAGAGCCTTCGGAATGGATGCGCCGGCGGGGTACGCAATGGTTGCGCTTAAATCCATCCAAGCCTCCAGGTCAGGGTCGGTGACCAAGAGCGCAGATGTGGGGTTGTGTGCTACCAAGCCACCGGGTCGAATATCGAACAGGCCGTAAGACGTCGCATGTTCAAGGATACGCGCAACAAGCGCCGTCTGGATCTCAGATCTGCCCACAGCTCGGGAGATCGCCGCATACGTGGTTGTCCCCCTGAGCGGGACATGGTTTGCGAGCTTGTACTTCAGGATCAGCTGAAGAGAGGCCGTGGCACAGTGTTCGAAACTCAATGCCAGCAACTGCTCCCTGGGACCCCGGATGAGCCGAATGAGCTGCTCCGCGGCGTCGAGAATAGAAGCCTTTGCGTCGAAATACGGTGCATTTTCACGACTCTGGTCAAGGTCAGGCGCAGGAGCCGAAGTGGACGGTCGTGGAAGCCGACGGGTGTCGCAAAATCGCGTCATGTCCGCCGCCGAGGAATGAATCGACGATACAAGCTCAAAGAGCTCATCCTTTTGGGCTGCGCTTGGCATAAGTCCAGAGTTTGGGGGAATGAGGGGAAAGGTCCGATTTCCGTTTTGCGAGAGGGTGAGTGGGTTGTCAATGCGATGCGGCCAACAACGTTAAGCACATAATGTCGAGACGCGAGACTGTGTGGACTTTGTTTCTCTTTTGAAGACGGGTTTACATCAATGGATTGCGAGCGCGCCCTGACAAGGTTTTCTCGCGGGCAGTTTTCCCACCGAACAAAAAGCGTTCACGGTTCGCGATGATCATGGGGTCTTCCTCCGGGCGTCTGATATCTTGACTTCTCTGCCATCTAACGGTTACCGCAATTCGGAAAACCAGGGCATCCCACAGGTGTAGGAGCGGGGAGCCTGGAGACGGGGTGAAGCCGCCCTCGTTGTCCATCTCGGCAATCTTATGGGGGACCGCAGACAAGGTACACAGGCATGGGTTGTTGATCCCGGATACCATGAGGGTTTACTTTGCGTATGAAGAAAGCTTCTGTCCACATTCCCGAGACCGACAGACCTGGCTTGAGCCAACCAGGCCGCTTCGGAGGGAACTCTCGTACGCGCTTTTTGCTGTATTTCGCCGTTCATCCGTACGCACGCCCGTACGCTCCCAAGGGAATTGTTTGGTTTCATGACTTTATTGGTAGGCGAACCATTTGCCTGTCCCAGCGCCGCGGGGCTTGTTTTTGGAGCAACTATCGCAGGCATTCCCCCGGAATCTGTACAGACTTCACTTCACGTATTCCGAGTTCTTGTCCCGTCTACGGAAGAGGTTTGCCGACTAAAATCTTGTAAGTAAGTAGGGATTGTCGTGAGCAGGAAGATTTTGCCCCGCAGTTTGCAAATAGTCTGTCAGATAGCAGCATGCATCCCCCCCCCCTGATTGCCGAGTGCCAAGTTCGTGCCCCTAGCTTCAAGTGGATGGACATCTTGATGTCTCGCAATGTGTGATGAGCTGTCTGCATCAACATTGGCATAATAGCTCTCAATGATGAAGATTGACTTCGTGGGGATTAAATGAATGACTTTGGTTCCATGGGCTCTCCATCCATGCCTGTATCCGTACCTTACCTTGCAACAGGGAGCAGAATCTTGGCAGAACGGGGCCCAATCATACCAGATGCCGGAATACTCAACTACGACCGGCGATTCCAAGCTTGGGCGTCGTGCCGAAGAGTTTCCCGCGATACGGATCCCCGTTGAAATGGCAGAACACCCGACGCTCCGTAGATCCCACGCGGCCTTTACCCCCAACTGGCCTGGTGAAACAAGACCAGAGCATGGAAGTCTTGATTCAAAGCTTCGAGGGTAGCTCATAGTTCATGCAGCCGATTCACTAATATATACTAGAAAACTCATTCTTGAAGTTACTTGACGATACGGCGAAACCATATCCGAAAACGGCGAATCCACCCCGAGAAGCGGAGCCGTGTTGTTTAACTATCGGCATCGAGAGCCCAGCCATCGTTTCTTCCGATTAGGTTCGCGACTTGATTGCTTTTTTATCTTCCGTAGTAACAGCCATTCAACCCACATACCGAGATCTATGCGGTTTCAAATTCCCCAAATTCGATAAACCATGTTTGCACCGAGCACCATGGGTGTCGTTCATGTGCAGCCAAGCCAATTAATGGGAAAGTCAATACGAGGCTACAACCTCATCACGCGGTTTATGGTTCTGGGAAACAATGTTACAATACGTAGTAATCTAAAATCTAAGCACAAGTCCAGCAACCAGAACTACGGGCACACTATCGCGATCCTCCGGTCAGCACCCCGTCCAGGTCTTGCAGTCTACCAAAGACTGCAGACCAAACATCTTCTGTGAACCTACTTCGCTATGCTTGATGCTGCGATGAGCTCGATTGCGCATGCTTTCCTCGAATTCTCCGACACCTTGAGAGGAAGGTGACCCCTGGGTGGCAGCAAGAAGTTTGGCTAGACTGGCAGCATCGCAAATTGCCGTCTGGGCCCCAATTCCACCACACGGGCTCATGGGATGGACTGCATCACCAACCGCCGTCACCATGGAGGACGGCTGCCACGGGGGAACCTCTGGAACCGACGATACGACACGCATGAGTGTTGCCTGCCGCTTGTACTGGAGCTCGAACACACAGCGGATGGAAGGATGCCACTCTTCCGTAATGGCCAAGCTAAGGTTGGCAGCATCGTTGGGGACTTGTCCCGATGCCAGACCCCCTACTTGTGACGCCGGTGTGCCGTCGGGAAACCGAAAACGGGGCTCGGGGCCAATGAGCGCCCAGTAGAGATAGTCTTCAGGCAAAGAATGTTGCGAGCGGCTGGCCTTGCTAAACCGAACAGGTTCCAACAGGAGGGTGACTGGAGAGTCTCCGATGAAACAAGACTGGAGCATGGGTGCGTGGTCGGAGGCGACCGTCATCCACCTAACCCCTTTCTCCGGGAACTTCGCAAGCACCTCGGGGGCAAGAGGTGTCTTTCCATAGATGCACGCAGCACCGGTATCTTTGAGCAGGGATTTCGGGATGTGACTGCGGCGGACCACTGAGTGTAAGCCGTCGGCGCCCACCATGAATCGGCCATTGACTACATGGCCGTCCTTGAAGGTCGCCGTGACCACGCCACGCTCGTGGTCAGTGTTGTATGAATCAAGCTCTTTGCCGAAGAAGATGTGCTCTTGGATACCGGCCATCAGTATCTTCCGGAACGACGATCTGTCGACGCAGTAGTGCGGGTTGAGGCCAATCTTGCCGCTCAAGCCTCCGCCAGACCGGCTTTTGATGACCACGCCCGTGAAGGGATCAAAGTCTGTTTCCCCGATGGATAAAGTAGCGCACGAGGTCCGGAACATTTCGTAGACATCCTCGGGCAGAATGTCGGCAAGCGCTTCGGCGGCATCACCCTGGAGCTTCAAGCGATACCCCTGCGGGCGCGAGTCGACAGCTGGATCGCGCTCGTAGACTCGGAAGGGGATTCCGCTTTTCCTCAATGCCTGGGCCAGGCACAAGCCGCTTATCCCTGCTCCGACGATGAGGACGGGCCGGTTCGCGCTTGCGGGTGTCGCCGGGCTTTTGGGTATTATGCAACCGTTCCGCGGACCGGACGCTGACTCTTTGACGTGGTTGCCGTTCGTATTAGTTGGCTTCAGCTGAACTGTCAACAGTCCCATGACGCTATCTTCGGGCTGCTCCGTATGCGTGATCTGCATGCCGACTTCACCGAGCAGAACTTTCCAGTCATCAAGCTCGCGTTCTCTAGCGTTGAAGACCTGCATCATCATGAGATCCCGTACCCTCATTCGCTGCTCATGGAGAACCGTTGTTGAGCCCGGGGGGGGAAGCAGCGTGTCCATGATCACCACGCGGGCATTCGGCCGCTTCTCCAGCACCTGGCGAAGTTGCTGGAGTATGATACGGGCGTCTTTGTCCGGCCAATCATGGATTATCATCCGGAGGAAGTAAACGTCTGCATCGACCACGGGCTGGGCCTTGAAGAAGTCATGCGACATGAATCGAATCCGCGACTTGACCGTGGCGTCGAGCTTGTCGTCTGCCTCGAAGGCTTTCTGGGCAGCTGCAACGGTTTCCGGCAGGTCTTGGACGACAAAGTTGAGACGCGGGAACTTGGTCGCGACCTGCGCAGCAAGTTGGCCGTGAGATCCCCCGACGTCAACAACTTTGGCGCCATCGGGGAGAGAGCCCCAGTCGAAGCCCTCGACGGCATGGGCCAAGCTCCATGGCCGGGAAGCGGTAACGCTGCGCATGTAGTCGGAAAACACCGATGTCAGCTCCGCATCCTTCCGGATGTGGTCGAAGAACGGGTCCGGGGTGTCGAGGGCCAGGTTGAAAGCCGTCCGGTCCTTGTCGTCGGTATCACCCCATCGGCGGGTGGCATCGGCGAGCCGGTACGCCACCGGCATGGAATAGTTCATCATGAAGCGGGCCCAACTCATGAAGTTATCATCCCGCAGAAGGAGAGACGATGCGCGGCCATGAGCAACGTGGCCAGGAAGAGGCTCCTCTAGGAAGCCATTGACCACGGCCATGCGCGCAACACCTTTGAGGTGCTTCACAGGGACGCCAGCATCGGCTGCCAAGGCGGTGTAGGAGATGGACCCCGTGGCGGGAAGATGGTGCAGAACATTGAGATCGACGAGCCAGCGTACGCAGGCCAATTCTTGGTACTATTCTCATTGTAAGTGTGTTGACTATCATAATGAGTGATGCTAATCCAAGACGTACGCTGTTGGCCAGATGCTCAAGGTATCCGTCCGCAGTGGTGGCAAGTTGGAGCAACTTGGTAGCCGATTCAACAAGCTTTCTCCGCGAATGCTGGATCGAAGATCTCGAAGCATCTTCTAGCAAGCTGGACAGTGTAGTTTGGTCTGATGCACCGTTGGGCGACCTTGAGCTCAAGTCACGCAACAGCTCCGGACCGTATAACGCAATCTCATCCAGGGAGCTCTTCAGTTTCTGGTATAGATCCATTGTTAAAACAGACAAGGGTGGTGATATTTTCAGAGATGGAATGAATGCCGGGATGATAGTTACTGGCTCGAAGATCGAAATAATAAAACAGATCTGTCTTATCAACGATCCCTTGAGTCTGTGTTGCGGAAAGTGGGCGGACGGGAGTCATTGTGTTTCGGGGTATTATTCAACATGATCCCCTCGGGAACCTGGAAGCCGCAACTACGGGAACTCGGTAACACCAACTGCCCAATGGAAAGGGCCGAATCATCTCATCTCATGGTGTCCGAATTATCTGTTAAAGAGGCATGAAATGTCTAGGCAAAGCGAAATTACTTTGTCATTGTCGCCCAAAACCGACGCCGTTGGTTGTAGGAGGCAATTAGCAACTCATATCACGTCGTGGCAGTCATCTGTTGTCATCAAACATATCGAGTCTTTTTGATTTATTTCATCTACGTTTGAGTTCGGCTGCTAGTAATCACTGATCTAGGCCGCACCTTTCAGCCTGTCATCTTTCCGGTGATCTTTAGTTTGCTATATTCAATCTTCTTCATGTCCAGCCATAAGTCCCGCACCACCACCCGAGACATATACACTTTACACCATGGCTGCGCGCAAGGAAGTTAATATCTATGTCTTTGGCGACCAGACCTATGACAGCGCGGAAGCGTTGCGCAGTCTCGGCCAAACACACAATGATCCCCTCCTTGCGGACTTCATCGAACGCAGTTGCGCCGTGCTCAAGCGCGAAGTCGCACAACTGCGCTCAGCACAACAATCGCGATGCCCTCGCTTCGCCAGAATCGTAGACTTGGTGTCACACTCCCGCGCAGGCGCCCTCAACCCCTGCCTATCTCAGGCCTTGACCTGCATAGCCCAGTTGGGCCTCTTTATCCGCCGGCACAGCAGTGGCTGCCAAGTATACCCAACCCCCGAGCAGTCATGCCTTGCAGGCGTATGTACGGGTGCGCTTGCTGCGGCGGCAGTGAGCTGTGCTCACAGCGTGTCCAGCTTGGTGGACCTTGCTCTCCATGCCGTGGCTGTTGCCGTTCGTCTCGGAGCCCTCGCTTGGGATGTTTCTAGCAGAATCGACAACAACGACGATGAGAACTCGGAAGGCTCTACGAGCGAATTCGCTGCATGGTCCTATGCTGTTGCAGGCTCAAGTCCTGAAGCCCTTGCCGATGCATTGAAGCAGTACGCTGCCGAGACTATGCTTCCAACCATCTCCGTTCCCTACATCTCAGCGGTCGTGGTAGGTCAACACCAGTCTCAGACGCAATCGTTGCTATTAGTAGTGTGGCTGACTTTGTGTGTCATAGGGGCCAACCCAAACAACTATCTCTGGGCGCCCGGATATCGTTACCGATTTCCTGGCTTCACCAATGGGAAAGGGTGTTGCGCCAACCTGTACAGTTCTTCCTATCGTGGCTCCGTACCACTCAGCACTCCTCTACAGCGAACGAGTCATTGATCAAGTCTTGTCCGTTCTACCCAAGGGCAATCTGCCTTGCGGTAGGATTCCGGTGATTTCCACGAGCGCCGACACTAAAGATGCCATCAGCCGCTCCTCCACCTTTCGCCATCTTCTAGAGGAGGCGGTGCGAGACTGTCTTCAGCGGCAAATGGCCTTAGATCAGCTCCCCGAACGTCTTGCCCAGCACGTCAAGCATGCTTCAAAGTCCGTTTCTGGAATGAAAACGGAAGTGGTTATCCAGCCGATTGCCTTCAAAGGCACAGAGCGACTAGGGCCTCCCCTCCGCGGCCAGTTGCCCACGGACTTGTACCTTGTCAGGGAGGCTTCTTCGCATCACTCTATTGAACATACTGCTTTTGACTCGGCATTGGGAGCGAATGGGGGACTTTCAAAGCCCCCTATTGCCATCTTGGCTGCTTCCGGCAGGTTTCCAGGCCGCGCTGACACGATGGACGCCTTCTGGGACATTCTCATCCGTGGCGTCGACACCCACGAGATGGTCCCTTCTTCTCGTTGGAACTCCTCGACTCATGTTGGAGACACCGGCAAAAAGAACGTTTCAGGGGCCGGCTTCGGCTGCTGGTTGCACCAGGCATCTCAGTTCGACATCACCTTCTTCAACATGTCTCCGCGAGAGGCTTCCCAGGTCGACCCCGCTCAACGCCTGGCTCTCTTGACAACGGCCGAGGCTCTTGAGCAGGCGGGCATTGTGCCTGACCGCACGCCGTCTACTCAGAAGCACCGCGTGGGTGTTTGGTTTGGATCTACCAGCAACGACTGGATGGAGACGAACAGCGCGCAGAACATCGACACTTACTTCATCCCCGGTGGCAACCGTGCCTTTATTCCCGGCCGCATCAACTACCACTTCAAGTTCCGCGGGCCCAGCTACACCATCGATACCGCCTGTAGTTCCAGCCTCGCAGCTCTGCACCTGGCATGCAACGCACTATGGGGAGGAGAGGTTGACACGGCCATTGTGGGCGGCACCAACATTCTGACGAACCCCGACATGACGGCTGGCCTGGACCGAGGCCATTTCCTCTCTCGCACGGGCAACTGCAAGACGTTCGATGATAGTGCCGATGGCTATTGCCGCGGTGAGGCCGTTGTCACTATCGTTCTGAAGAGACTAGACGATGCCGTGGCAGACAAGGATCCGATCCAGGCCTGCATTCGTGGCATTGCGACCAACCACAACGCCGAGGCAGAGTCCATCACAAGACCTCACTCCGAGGCTCAGGTGGAGCTCTTTGAGCATCTTCTCGCCGAGGCAAACATCAGCCCCGTCGACATTAGCTATGTCGAGATGCACGGTACAGGCACCCAGGTCGGAGATGCGGCCGAGACCACCTCTGTCGTGACAACGCTGTCCCCTCTCACGGCGCGGGGATCATGCGTCCGACCCGCGACACATCCTCTTCACATTGGTGCTGTGAAGTCAAACGTGGGACATGGCGAGGCTGCTGCAGGCGTCACAAGTCTGGCCAAGGTGCTGATGATGATGAAGCACTCCGCCCTTCCGCCCCATGCCGGGATCAAGACCAAGGTCAATCACAGACTGCCTGATCTGCCATCGCGCAACACCCACATCGCAATGGAACCAACTGAATGGCCCAGGCCTCGGAACGGCAAACGCAGGGTTTTGCTGAACAACTTCTCCGCTGCTGGAGGCAACACCGCCATGATTCTGGAAGACGCACCCGCCGCCCCCCGCAGGGTCGAGACCCGGGACCCGAGACGGCACCACATTGTTGCCGTTTCCGCAAAGACTCCGGATTCTCTGATTTCCAACTTGCGAAACATGATTCAGTGGCTTGATGGTCCCGCACCACATCGGGACACCAACCTTCTTCCCAAGCTTTCTTACACGACGACCTCTCGCAGGATACACCACCGTCACAGAGTCGCGATCCCTGCCCCCAGTCTCGATCAGCTCAGGTCCTCTTTGCAGAGATACCTAGGCTGGAGGACCGGGGACAAGAAGAGCGTTCCCGTCTCATCCCAGGGAGCAGGCATCGTCTTCACCTTCACCGGACAGGGGTCTACCCAGGCCGGTATGGGAGCCGACTTGTACAAACGCTTCACGGCATTCAGGACCGATGTGCAGCACTACGACCATCTGTGCATCCAGATGGGGATGCCGTCGATTCTTCCCGTCTTTGAGCAAGGAAGCAGCTTCGGCAATGCATCTCCCACCCTGCTTCAGCTGGCTCATGTCTGCTATCAGATGGCTCTCTGCAGACTTTGGCAATCTTTCGGGGTAAGACCTCGGACGGTCGTTGGTCACAGTCTGGGAGAGTATGCTGCCATGTACGCCGCCGGTATGCTGTCTCAAGCCGACGTTATTTACCTTGTCGGTAGCCGAGCCAAATTGATGGAGGAACACCTCTCAGCTGGCTCCTACACCATGCTGATCGTGCTAGCACCGGAGGCCAGCGTCCTCGCGGCACTGCCAGAATCCGCGAAGAAAGACTTGGAGGTTTGCTGCCGCAACGGAGAGCATAACGTTGTGCTTGGTGGAAAGACTGCTCGGATGTTGGAGATCAGGGCCCTCATTGAGTCGAAAGACATGCGCTGCCACGTCCTCGACACGCCTTTTGGCTTCCACACCTCGCAGGTCGACCCGATTCTCGTTCCGTTCTTTGAGCTTTCATCAAAGGTTCGGGTTCGCGACCCCGTCGTTCCCGTCATCTCCCCGACCGTCGGTGAAGTTCTTCGCAAGTCGTCCGAGTTTGGCGATGGCTACTTTGTCCGCCACTGCAGGGATACTGTCAATATCCAGGAATCTTTGAACATTGCAAAGAGCGAGGGCCTCATCAACGACAAGAGCATTGCTGTCGAGATCGGTCCGGCTCCGGTGGTCTGCCGCATGGTCAAGGACGTCGTCGGACCCCAGATGCAGGTATTCGCCTCCATGCACAAGAGAGTCGATACTTGGCAACTGCTAGCGGAAGCCATGGCCGGCATGTACATGGCCGGCGTCAACGTCGAATGGGAAAAGTACCACCAAGACTTTCCAGAGTGTCACGAGGCCTTGCAGCTGCCGGCCTACGGATGGACGCTGAAGGAGTATTGGATGCAGTATGTCCACGATTGGAGTCTTCGAAAGGGCGATCCCGCCAGCGTCATGGGCCCTGCCAGGTTCCCCCACTCTTCCATCTACAGAGTGGTGGAGGATACCCTGAGGGGAAGCGCCGATGGCCGGGTAGTAGTCGATATCGACCTCAACTCAAAGGATGTTCATTCCATGGCTCAGGGACACAAGGTCTACGGGGTTCCGCTGTGCACTCCGGTAAGCAAGCCATTGGCTGTTCTTGAAATGACTTGGCTGATGACTCTTTTTTTCCCCCCATAGTCTGTTTACGCCGATATCTCTCTCATGATCGGCAAGCACGTCACGCAAGTCACCGGTATGGCCGTCGATGAAATGGTCACCGAGATCGCAGAGATGCATATCCAGAGTGCCTTGGTTGCGAACGACGTTGGCAAGAAGCAGATCCTCCGCACTGATGCCAAGTTTGACAAGGAGAGCCGCGCGGTGTTTTGCACCTTCTCCAGCGTGGATGTGAGTCTGGACAGCCAATAACTGGCCGGGAACGGAATAATACTGACATCTGTAATATCCAGAGCAAGGACAGGGTCATCGAGCAACATGCCGAATGCAAGATTCGCTTCTGTCCTGCCGAGGCGGTCAAATCGGACGCCGCCATCAAGGCGGCTTCGTCAGATGCGTTGACTCGCTCGAAGGCTCTAGATGCACAAGTCGGAGAGGCCGGAAACACTTTCCGATTCAGCAAGGCCATGGTTTACAAGATGGTCACCCAGCTTGCCGACTTCGACCCCAAGTACCGTGGTCTCTCTGCGGTCACTCTCAACAACGACACTCTCGAAGCGGCCGGCGTGGTTTCTTTCAAGGGACTTCCCGATAACGACACTTGGTTCTCTAACCCGGGGTGCCTTGATGCGATATCGCAGCTCGGGGGTTTTGTCATGAACGCCAACGAGGGTGTAGATCTGGAGAAGGAGATCTTCATCAACCACGGGTGGGAGTCCATGAAGCTCCTCACTCCCAAGCTAGACCCGAACATGACTTACCACTCGTATGTCAAGATGACTGAGGGCGAGGACAAAATGTGGATGGGAGATGTCATTGTCTTTGATGAGAGCCACAACCTTGTCGGGTTTGTCGGAGGTGTCACGGTAAGTCTATATGCAGCGTCGTCTGCAGACTCCATCACCCACTAACAAACATCAACTAGCTCCAAGGGGTTCCCAAGCGACTCATGCAGTACATTGTCAACTCGGCCAGCACGAAGGTTTCTGGTAGGGGTATCTCATTTGCAAATGAAAGCGCACTCATGCAACCAGTTTCACTGTCGCCAACGCTCGAGAGGCATGCCGATGTTGCCTTGACAGCTGCAATCGACGCCGCCTCTCGGCCGGCTGCTGATACCCAGAACGGGTCCGCGAACACGTGGGAAGTTGCTCTCACAATCCTTTCAGAAGAGAGTGGTATCGACAAGAGAGCCCTTGCTGAAGATGTTGCCTTGGCAGCCTTGGGCATCGACTCTCTCCTCTCTCTGGTTATCTGCGGGCGTATCCGCGATGAGCTGGACATGGATCTGCCTGAGCGAGCCCTCTTTGTCGAGTGCACCACCGTTGGCGATGTCAAGCTTCGGATCTGCGGACCGGAGCTGGCATCGCCCGTGTCTTTGCCGACAACGCTCACTGGCAGTGACTCTGCCTCCGTGGACTCGGAGTCGCCGGTTCTGGTAGAGAGACCCTCGCCCATTCTGGACATGGAGACTGAAGATGCGTGTCCCACTCCGGCATCGACTCTGGACCAAGAGTCTATCCATGACTTGGAGAAAAACGTCATCAAGCTTAAGGCCGCACCGATCCCACCCGCTTGGTCCATGTATCTACAGGGCTCTCGGAAGAGGTCCACCCAGACGCTCTTCTTGTTTCCTGATGGCTGCGGTGCTGCCACGTCTTACCTCGCTCTTCCGGACGTCGCCCCGACCACGGCACTTGTGGCTTTCAACTCGCCCTTCATCAAGTTTGTCCTAACCCCGCTGCCACTGCAGTATCTGTTCTCGTACTGACAGGCCTTCCCTCGCAGGACTCCATCTCGCATGTACGACCACAACCTCCAAGAAGTGCTCAACTCTTACCTCGCTGGTCTCCGCAGCCGCCAAGAAAAGGGCCCCTACCACCTCGGAGGATGGTCGGCCGGCGGGATTCTCGCCTTCGCTGTTGTCTCACAGCTCATAGCCGAGGGCGAAAAGGTCGCCTCTCTGACCTTGATCGATTCGCCACCACCCAACAACGGTTTGGACTGCCTGCCCGACAGGTTCTACGAGCATTGCACAAGGGTCGGCATCTTCGCCAACGAAATGCGGCGGGGGGCCGACGACGCCCCGCCGCCCGACTGGCTGATGCCGCACTTCCGCGCCTCGACGCAGTTGTTCAACGACTACCATGCCCCTCCGCTACCGCCTTCTGGCGCGGAGGGGCTGCAAGTCAACATCATCTGGGCGGGCGAGTGCGCGTTTGATGGTATTCGCTACCCAACAATACCCCCGCCCAAGGAAGGGGAGGTGGATGTAGAAGGCATGAAGTTCCTCACGGAACGCAGGAAGGACTTTGGGCCTGGGAAGTGGGCTGAGCTGTTCCCCGGGGCAAACATCACCAGCGGAGTTGTGTGGGGTGAACATCACTTTAGCATGATGCGCGGAGAGGGCGCCGAAAGACTGGTAGAACTTGTGAGAGATGGTTTGAGTAGAGCATCTTCAGCATAAATCGACTGTGTATCTTCATTTATTGGTGTTTGGGTCATTTCATAGCGTTGGCTAACTTCATGGCGTTGCCGTTGGGCACTGGCATGCTTGGATCGGGGTTGCATTTTCTTTTTCCACGCTACCCAGACTTCAGCCATTATCAGATGATAAAATCAATTATTATAGCAAATAGAAAATATCATGTTCAAACACACTCAGACATATGATATTACTCTAGTGGGGTAGGGAATCAGGTCATCTTTTCAGCGATCACAGAGGATAGAAGGGCTGAATGGAGACAAAAGGATCAGACAGAGGCTGATTAGGACTAGAGACTCCTGATCATCACTTAATTCTATACTTATTTTGGCCGTGCTAGATCCTTTTCTATGATTTCTGTTGATTGTAATAACATAAGAAAACCGGGGGTTTTTACTACTCTAATTAA
>MU846140.1:17525-31236 GCA_030867225.1 Colletotrichum caudatum
CTGTACCCTGATTAAGATATTCTATCTTGATCTGTGTGACTTGCTTCCTCTGATTAAGGAAGCATCTTATGTTACTTATATATATAGTGGTGTTTCTCTTTGAGATCACCGTACCGTATAAGTCCTTCCTACCCTACACACTTTTAATATTAAGGGTAAGTGTCCAGGTCCATTGTGCACTCTACTGCAACGAAATACATGTTGGAATAGCGGCCAGAGACCCCGGTTTTGAACCTCCTTTTCTTTTTTTTCTTCTCTTCTCCCCCTCCCATCATTCCAGACGCCATGTATAATTTTTCTATTTATCGTTTTGAGCGGACGATGAGATGTTGCCCGGCCAAGGAGGTGGTGCAGAGAGGGTGCCGCGCAGCTCAAACCCGTACAAATAAATAAAAGTCTTGTGAAAGCGCGCCGTGCGGGTCAATGTTTAGACACCGCGCGTCGGTGCCCATTGTTCTCCACAGTTCTGTCGAGTCCCGAAGCTTGATTTTTGGCCCCCCCGGCCGAAGAAGATGCCCTTAACAGGGAATCCCCTCCCCTCCATCCCTTTCGTCATGCTCTTATTCGACCGATGGTTTTCGACTGCGATTGACGTGCAGTGTCCGCCGTCGTCAGACAGGCATCCGGTCTCTGTCACGCATGGTTGCAGGACATGTTTCGGGCAATTGCCCGAGCCGTGTGACAGGTCGACCGCTATGGGTAGGTAGTACCCGTCGCATGCTCGGGACGGCGGGTGACGGATGACGTGCGACGGGACACGAGACGAGCCATTCGACCTGAGCCTAATTCGACGTCGGTTCGAAGCTTAAAACGCCATGGTGGGACGATAGGTACCCCGCTGTGCGGCCTGCAACGGTAGTCCCGGAAATGGGGTCCTGCCGCTTTTATGCCGCCCTGCGTCGAACATTGACTCTGCTCCGTGGAGATATCCCCGCGGTGTCGTGTTTCCGAGTTTGGTGCAAGATGTGGTGCGCCGTTTCTGGTCTGCGGATTGTTTACGCTATCGGAATTGTCGGTGGAATGGATGGCTGGTTTGTTTATTCTCGGTTGATGAACTGACGTGCAATCGTTCGTTAGCTGAGAGCCCACCGCCTGTTCACTGCAAGGAAAGAAAAAAGCTGACGGGAAAGAAAAGGCGAGCGAATGCGGGGTTTATATACCTATGCAACCCCTGTTGCAAATGGTTGCCTTGAATTCCGAGCCAGCCACATGGTCATTTGCAAGCCGCTCGCTGTACCTGCAGGATGCCGGCAGTCGCACCTAAAACCTGCGGCTTTGACAGGCCCGCTAAAGTGGTGGTGGTGATGGTAGATTCGTGGTGGAGGAAGCCGATTCGAGGTCTACAGACAGCCCGAGTGAGAGATCCCGGGAGAAGCCTCCGGTACTGGGGTAGCCCTGAGACGCATCAGATTCGGCACGCGGACAGTGGGAAAAATCGGGACGTACCGTGCTGCTCTCGGGCCACTGGTCTGGTACCATTTCTTGGGGTGCAATGCCAGGGACAGGACTTTCCCATTGTCAGCGAGTCCCAATTGCAGCACTTCTAAGATAAGCTCACAGCTGGTGCTGTTCACAGCCTGTATTGAGAAGCGGGTCGAAAGAGGAACCACCCGCTCGCTGTTGAGGAGCGCCATCTGGTATGCCGTCTCCAGCGGCTCGCGAGTGGCTGGGATCGAAGCACAGGTACCAGAAATCGTTATGCCCGCTGACAAGTGGTGGCACCGGTACACTGGCAGCACCAAGTGGGCCTTGCACGCACTTGCACTTGTGGCACGTTTTCAGATGGCGTTGGTTATTGTAAGCATTGGCGCTTAATAGCTTGCCACAGGGCGTTTGGTACTTCGGGCCATGCTTGGCTTTATCGTGTCGCTTGAGATTCGCCTTTGTCGCATAGGGCCCGGACGTGCACCCGGGCTTCAGGCATGGGAACACTTCTTGAGCAGAAGAAGTCATCACTGGGACTTTGTCCACACAGTCCATCACGGACTGTAGTGGGTGGGCTTCGAGACGCGGCGCCGATGGCTTTCACTCCGCAAAGTCGTCACTGAGTGCTCTTGCTCAGGAGGCGTAATCGGACGCGGCGCAGGGCGATGCAGCCGGCAAAGAACAAAATCGTAACCTCAGCTTGTTTAATCTATACTTCGCTGGGTTTCTCCGGTCGCAACATGTTGACGGGCTTGGAAGAGTTCGGAATGTGCCCATCTGCCAAACTGGTCGAAGAATTTATAAAATAGGTCCTAGGCTTGGGGTAATAAATAAGACGAGGGGATGCGGACGATTCACTACGTACCTATTTTTGCGGACCATAGACAACTTTTCAAGGTCAACGTTCCCCCCCAGCTCTCAGACTCAGCCTGTCTAGTCTTCCAATCATCAACTCGAACTTAAGCGACCATGTACGTTCACTACGTATCTATGTTGGTTGCCTGCTGATGCATGTAAAAACGACGCCGTTAATTGCGGACAGCAATTAACGCCTTATATCGCATGACCCCACTGCGACACCTGCCCAACTGCCGTAGAGGCGAACCATAATCATGCGGACTATTCCACCGAACGGTTTGCCTTCCCCGCCCGCATCTCTGTCTGGTCTTGGTTGAGGACCAATTCCACCCGGCATGACCTCATCCGAGAAGCCTGCACCCCCTTCGTTGCCCGCGTCGTTGCCCGTCTCGTTGCTCCGAAACGAGAGAAAGGCCGTCGACCAGGAACACCGTTTTCTCTCCTTTTTTTGTGTTTTTTATGGGACACCCCGTCTGTATCATCTCATTTACATCATCACCCTTGCTCGATTCGTAGGACGGTACTCTACTGCACCCCCGACATGGTTATCTCGACACCAAGCAGCACCCACTTGATATACGACACTTCCTAATAGATGCACCTCTTTAGACATTTGCAATAGTACCACTGATCGTTCCGACCACAACTGCTCACACGTCCATGTTGACGCTCGTCAAGCCTACTGCAATCTGGTCTATCAAGCCGCCGACCACTCGAAGCAGGGTTGGTTTTTGGAACCTCCGAGAGTTGCGGATTTGGACACCTCGCGAACTGGGTGACGCAAACACTTGGGGCGCTCCTAATAGACCGAGATCTCGCCAAATGCCATCTAGCCAAACGCTTCGTATTCAAAGTGCCGGGTTCTGGACCAGATACAGCCACTCGGGGTTGTGTGCTAAAGAGCTGCGGTCGTCATCCTACCATCCAAGCAGGGGGGAGCCATGGGTCGCTGTATGTGACCACAGGTGGCTTGTCTTGCTGGCATCCAGCGATTCGCCAAAACCTGGTCCTTGTTCGGTTACCCTGCATGCTGGTGGTTCGCCATAAGCCTGGTTCGCCACAAGTCCCAAGTCTCGCTTCTTTGAGATACCTGGCCATGTCGCCCACAGCCCCCTGGCGTTCTTCTGGGAAGAGGGGGCTCCAGGTGGGCTGATTCAGCGATGGATGCCTCTTCGGAGAGTATATCGGGGATCGCATTCAAATGGAGCGCTCCGCTTCTACACCCGACATCCTCAACTTCTCTCGACTCAACCTCGTTCCCAGGATTATCTCGACCAGTTTCTCATCGACTCCTCTAAGCTATTGTACGTCGCCCATCGCCTCGGCTATTCCCAAGGGCGGGGGTTTGCCTTCTGGAACCTTGCACACCCGAGGAGCAACGACGAGCCCTATTTTGCGGGCGAAGCCGATGACATAATCTACCACTGACCTCTGTACAGGTCGGTTCGTCCGTGTTAAATGACAGCCACATACACATGCCTTCTTGCGCAAGCTAGACATTCCGACTGGCCCGACTCCCCGCTCACGTTCTCGCTACGTATCGACCGACAAGACTGGCAATACATCACGCTAGCAAGCATTCATTTACGGACAATTCTCGGCTCAAACCAGTGTGCATAACTACTTTTCTCTCAATACAGTCCAAAACACTCCCAATCCGAGACCCCGAGAGTCTCTCAGCTCGTTTCGGGGTTCAAGACGGTGTACGTCTTGCCCTGGCCGTCAGCAGCGGCCTGGCACCTCGTCACCAAGCAGTCCTTCCGGTCTTCGTGGTCGGGATAGTGACGGTTCCCCGAGTGGATCGCGCCGACCGCCTCGCCGTCCTTCTTCTCGAGCACCGCGAAGAGGCAGTACTCGTTGCCCGGCTGCGAATAGTCCAACAAGCCCTCAAACGCCTGCGGGCACCCGCGCCCGGAGATGTACGGCACGATGTTGCGGTAGACGACCGAATGACTCAACGACTCGCGGCTTCCATTCTCGTGCGTAATGTCGAACTTGGCGAGATTCCGGATGGTTCTGGTGGTTGTTCCTGCCCAGGGGGCTCTTGAGGATCTCGTCGAAAACCTCGCGGTCTGACATCCCAGCCGAGTAGGACCGCTGGCCCCCTCGTGAAGATTCTTTCTGCTCCACAGAGCTGTCTTTGACGGCTCTGAGCAACTCTTCGTGCCTGCCCCACTCAGCTTGTAGGTTCTTCTCCATCAAAGCCTTGATGGTTGTCTCAAAACGTGTTCTGGCGTCGATATAGAACTGCTTGGCCGCCTTCATTAACGCTTTTCCATCCTGGAAATCCTTGCGCAGACCAAATTGCATCTTCTCCAGGGTCTCGGCGGTGCTCTTCTCCACGACCCCAGCCGGTATTGTCTCTAGTTCCTTCATTCTCTATGACGAATCCCAACCCTCTTCTTTGCGTTGCAATATACCAATAACTTCTTTCTTCCATTCTTCGAGCACCTTTTCGAACTTTTTACAGACCTCTGGGCTATTTCCTCCAACAACTCGTCCTCAATTACATAATTCTTCATTGAGTTGCTTTCAGACGTAGTGAGGTCCACTCTCTGGCAGACGCTGGCAAGGCTTTTGTTGATATCGGACCTTACGCTTGCAATGGCCATCTCGCATGTGTTCATCTTCTCGATGAGCACAGCGCTGTCGTTGGTTAGAAGCCTTTTCAGCTGCCTCTTGATGGGTTCCAATTCTTCGGCGATCTTTGCTTCCATCTGCTGTTCGTCCAAGGATTCCTTGATCGAGCCCGACGTCTTTCCGAAATCGTCGATGACTGAACGCGTGCTTTCCTCGCTGGCGGCGCTCGCTCCGATTTTGGCAGAAGTTAGGATTGGAATGATCTTCTTGATGATTGACAATAGGATTAGATCCTCCTCGCTGACCCTGTTGGTGGCTCTGGTACTTGTCAACTGCACAGCCGGGGCGACTGGATTTGTCGACGTGTGATGAGATGGACGGCTGGATAGATAACCGACATCAGCATGCTCCTCGGGCGCGTTTGACAGACGACCCCTGAGCGAAGCTATCACGTCCCCGATGTCCCCCGACAAGGTATTGTCGTTCTTGGGATTGCGCCTATCTTGGGTTGATCCCTGTGTCGTGAAGCGCGGACGCTTGTTATTGACCCCATGCCGATCACTGTCTTCTTTGAGAGCTTTAAACGTTCTCTTGCCGCTTCTGGCCTCGATGGATGACCCATTTGAGACACTGGTCACGGGTCTCTGGTGGGTGATACCACTTGCGATAGCCTGTCTCTGGAAACTCGCTATGCTCTTAGCAGTGGGAATGAGTCTATCCCTGTTGAAATTTCGGATTGATCCCGGGCCGGGTCGTTGTCGATTGCTCGCTGGGTGAGGTTGCACCATTTTGCCGCGGTTATTGGCGACGATTGACGAGATTACTGGCGATGCTCTTGACAGGGTTGTTGACGATGCTTGACGATGTATTGAGGACGGTTGATGAGGGTGTGTAATGTGGAAATAGAATATCAAAAGAAAAGAAAAGAAAAGAAGAGTAACAAAACTCGAGTGATCTCAAGGCTCCTCCAAATAGAGCTTGTCAGAGGAAACTGGAGCCAGTGTCTTGACCGGTTTGATGCTTTTTCTTTCCCTTTGTTCTCTTTCAGCGGCGAGGTGCCACAAACGGCTGTCGCTGTCTGACAGCGGGCCGGCCCGCCTAGCGCGAGCAACAGATCCCATCGCTACAGGGGTTTTCAGCGGGGCACCCTCCCCCAACGCCCTAAACTGATCACGTTATTTGGATAGACGTAACTTGCATACCTAGGTACCTCGGTATATGTGACAAGGGGAACATTCCACCTACGGCAGGTACGCGTGATACAAGACTACGGCTGCGAAATGATGTCCTTCACTTTGTAAGGACTTGTCAACGAAGGTACCCGGTGTACCATCCGCTCTCCCCTATGTACCTAATACAGACACATCCGTCTTGGTCCCTAGTCTGTTGATAGCACCCTCCTGTTTCGTTAGCGCCAAGAATTTCAATGTTTCATTTGCAAGTTCAAACCTTCCCCCAAGTCTTTGCTACTGGCAATTCACAGGCCAGTGCCCCGCGTGCTTCCAAACACCTGGTAGGAAGGCGAGCTTTGCTTACAGGTGCGAAGGACCGTACTCCGAACCACCGCCGGGATAGGTAGGTAGGTAGATGATCTAGGGTTGGAAAGAACGTAACCTCAATTGCCCTGCCGGGTCTTGAATCAGTGAAAAGCTAGCTACCTACCTAATACAAGGAAGGACTGTGCCAGGCCCATAGAACGATCTACACGCCACACAATCTTAATCAGCGGACCTGCTTCCTCCTCACGGCACCGTCAAAATACCGCGTGACAGCAGCTTCCTTGGCTCTAAGAACACAATGTAAACGCGACCAATGCTGCAGATTTAAGATAAAGCGTGAGCCTGTATGGTCAAGTAAGTGTGTGACCCTTGGCTCAAGGATGAGGTAGTTGTCAGGTCCTCAATGGGGAAGGAGCAGTCGATGCAGGTGACTCGTGATGGTGGGGTGTGAACGCGTCGACAAACAACACCCGCTCGAGGCAGTTACGACCTGTCGGCGGCTCATCATCACCTTTGTCTTTTCTTCTCTAGGGCCCGGATTCCGTACTCGGGCCGTCATTCCTCCGGAGCCCCGCGTTTGCGACAACCTTAACTCTCTTACCTTCGCCGCTTCATCCACACTGCCCCCGGGCGAGCAAAAACAACGAACATCGTTGAGCAGTCACGCTACTTGACCCCAGCAATGGAGCATACCGTCCGCTCGTTCAAAGCCCTCTCCAGAAAACGGACCACCCCAACCGGCTTGCCTAACCACTGGGTATTCGGTGTCCGCCATGTCCCAATCAAACCGGAGGGAGATCTCGTCATCGTGGTCCATCCCTTGAGCCGCTATCTTCTTTCAGCGGGGCCAGCACAGATCCTGTCCCTGCCTAGTGCATCGGAAAAAGCAAAAGCTCTTGTGCCACTCCTTCTCAACGCCTTTCTGAACGGCAATGGCTCAAGCGGGGCTTTGTCTCATACCTCAGAGCCCTTTTTTGCTCCCTGGTCGTGGGGTGTTGACGACCCGGAGCTGGCGGCTGAAATCGCGCGCGAGCTGAAACAAGTAGGTGTTGAGGGTGCTCTCGGTAATGTGGAAGCGTGCTCTGCCGAAGACAAGGCGATTCTCGACGAGTCCTGTCACAGCCTCCTAGAAAGGCTGAAAGGCATGACGTCGGGCGCGTCTGAACAACACGTTGGCCCGCAAGTCGCCGCCACGACTTCTTCATCTGCCGTTGAGCTGGGCGATAGGTCCAAGTGCCACGGCTGTGGATCGAACCGCGAAATCTTCCCGGAGCCGCTGAAGAAGTGCTCGGCCTGTGCCCAGGCGTGGTATCACTCACAGGACTGCCAGCGCCAGCACTGGAAACAGCACAAGAAGGCCTGCCTCGCCAATCGCTCAGGTGCCAAACCATCTCCAGCCTCAACCTTGGGCGCCAAACCTACGCTGGAACCTTATACGTATTACAACCAGATCGCACGAAAATCCCCAGATGCCCAGTCGTTGCTACAGTCTCTACATCTTGATCCTGCCTCGCCCGAGGGCACGGCCAAACCACTCCGACGCCTGGTCCTCACTGGTCAGGACAGTCCGGAGAATATACAGCGACTCTTCGGGCCGGGCTCGTATAGCGTCATGGAAGAAGACCATGCCAATGCCCGCATCGAAGTCCTCCTGGACCCTCCTCGTGGCTCTCCGGTCTACACTGAAAACGCATTCTTCGACGACCCCTCCCTTGTTCGATCGGTACGGCCACCCACAGAGGCCGAGCAGCAAAAAGTCCGGGGAGTCCGGGAGATGCAGCAGCTCATCCGCCAGAAGGTGGGGGTAGGAAAGGCCCCCTCTCCTAGTGACATGAAGAGTATCTTGACGTCTTTTGGACGGAACTGGGACACAAAAGTGTCTTTGTACATGCTTGCAGCCAATACCATGGACCAGGGTGTCCGCCGTTGATCCATGTAAGGGACATGGCCAGGGGGGTTAGGGGGATATTTTGATGTTCTGCACAGTTTGAAAATAGCAAGGTGCTGCACCTGAAATTGCCTCAAGCAGGAAGATAAACCCGAAAAGTATTGAGATTTACCAATTCATCCGTTTCTGTTGCTACCTCACTCCGCTTGCTCTCATCACCGATGAGCAGTAGTCCCCAGTCCTCGTCTCATCTCGTTACCACCACCGTCTACTGGGGGTTGTGATGACCGCGGGAAAAGCGGCTAGAGCAAGAGATTGGCCAACTGTCATGATTGTGGCAGGATAAACACGCTGTGGGATTCCAATGCCGGAAACCCTAAGACGAAGGCAGTTGTGCTTGTGGATGGAGAAAGACCAGTGGCCAAAACATCCTCGTCCAGCGTCCTGGGGAAGTAGAGAACAAGAGATATGTCAGGACCCTCTGCGTGCAAAGGAACAGGAACGGCAGGAGAGAGGAGAGATCTGTGGTTTGGAATTCGCCAATAGAAGTTGCCGCAACACCCGGCTCGCCGATATCCAAGAGGAGGAAAAGCGACGGGGTAGCAAACGGTGCAAACTCGATGCCCTGTGGCTACTCCTCTTCCGCCTGCCCCCCCACCCCAGCACCGTCATCCTACTCCTCGCAACCGTCATCGTTCGCCTCCTGCCGCCATCATTACCCACGTGAGTCTTCCAATCCAATGTCTTCTCATTTCATCCCATGCCAGCATGGACCGCATCCGGGCACACACCGATAGACTGCCGTACCACGTCTGTTCGTCAGATGTCCGTATTCCCGTCCTCGTTCTCGTCCGGATCAGGCGTACTGTTGGTGGCATCGTCAGTCGCGCGAATGATGATACGCGAACGGTCCACGTCAACCGGGCGATGGTCTTGGTGGGTGCGACCCGCTATAACGTCCTGGGCCTCATCACCAGCTAACCCTTTCACTTGTTCCAACCGCCGGGAACGTGAGCCCCTGGGTCGGTCAAAAAGTATACGTCCTTAGTCTCGCCAAGCAGAGAGCCCCCAAGGATGGATACAAGGCCATTCTGGCAGACGACGGCAGCCATGCCCTCAACAAGGGCAATCCCTACTGCACTTGGGGTGGAGTAGCCTGCTCCGAGTCCGAATTCGCCTATCAGCCCGTCACACACCTGCTCCTGCCTGCACAGGAGGTCTTGGGCCTTAGCGGGGATGCCAACGGTGAATTATCGAGGGAGAGCTACTTGTGGCGGTCCGCTCAAACCCAAAGAGACGTTACCGGAGTTCGAAAAGGAAGAAACCAAAGCCCTTTACTCTGAGGAATACGCAGCTAATTAAACCAAAGAAGACGCGTTGTGTCGGCGGCGGTAGTGACAAGCAAGGCTTCCAAGGACGACGAGAAAAGGGAGAAGAAGATGGCGACGAAGATGGTACGTGGCGCGTTTGGAAAAAAACGAAATCTTGCATCGCAGGCCTGCATCTCAATCAGCCTACTCGAGCCGGTCCTCGACAATGGCGCATACAACCACCCGGTGGTAATCATATCTAACAACCCATCATCTCGTCACACCCTTCGGCACGAGAAGCATCGACGAGGCGTTTGACAAAAAGTGGAAGGACTGGCTCCGCTACACGCCCATCGAGTCATCTTCAAGTTTGAGGAGCCTAATAGTCGTAACCAGCAATGAGGCCGAGAAGACCGGAAAGATGAATCGTGAGCCCGGGCCCCTCGATACTACTGGAGCCCTTGCCACTCTCTGGGCGAACCCAGAGGTAGCGCTCTTACTCCGTCCGGTCTTTAATACATAAGTTAACAAGGTAATACATGCGGAATGGCAGCAGCAGCAGCAGCAGCAGCAGGAGAAGGAGGAGGAGGAGGAAGACAAGGAGGAAAAGGAAGAGGGGAGAAGGAGGAGCAGCCACAGGATAATAAACTTACCCCGTTTTGTAACCCTGTCGTCAGCGCCATCTCCGACCTCCAGGAGGCCGAGGAGAAGGAGAAGAAGGAGAAGACCAAGCTCCCCTTTTGGGTCTGCGTCGAGAGTTATCGACGTGTTGACGTCGATGTTCTGCCTTTTCTTTGGGCTGAGGCTCGAATCTGCCAAGTGTCACGGACAAACAGCTCAGAAGGTGTCGACGACTCCATGGGCTCTAGAGCAATCTTGAACAGAGCGGTCCACTTGTTTCTCTCTCTGGGCTACCTATATGCAGCGCTCTTGAACCGTCCGGGCTTTTGTCCCGAAAAGGAGCCCAATCTGGGCTCGCTTTCGTCCCTTTCTTTGCCCATGACACCGTAAATGGTCTTGTATCACGCATGAGTTCTTCATCGCGACGCTGCTCAAGGCTCTGCTTCGATAAAGACATTTTCTCAAAGCAGACCTCTCGCGGAACGACCGAGTATGAGTGGCCAAGCGGCCCATCAGACAGGGTCCCTAGATTCTCAGATACAGAGCCCTCAGCGGGACGTCGGGTCACGCGGCTCCTCCTCCACGAGGGCTCTTTCGAAAACGCCTCGATGCGAAACCGCGACGCTGACACGCCTTCAGTGGACGTCCCTTCAATCACGAGCAGCGAGGAAAGCAAGCAGAAGAGAACCGTCTTCTCCGGTACCGTGGTCTATCCCTGCCCTCCGTGTCTATGGTGTGTCTATGGGTATCATCATCCCGGCAACGCGTGCCGAACCCGGTGTTCCCCGATGCCCCCCCCCGCACCTTCGCCTCCTCGCCACCCCCGCGGCCTCACGACCTTGCCCTCGCGGCCCGGCCCGGTCCGCCCCCCCCCTCAGTTCGCCGCCAGGATCTCCGCCGCGTCCGGCGCGGAGCTGTGGTCCCGCTTGCCGTCGGCCATCTTGAGCGTCTCGGCCTGCTTCCTGAGGCGCTCCGCCTCGGCCTGCCGCGCGTGGCTCACGTAGGTGCCGTACCGCAGCGTGCCCAGCGTCAGCACCGCCATGAACAGGATGCCGATGACGGACCGCCGGATCAGGATCCACCGCAGGCCCTCGATCTCGGACTTTGCGTCGCTGCTGAGGTGCAGGCTGATCTTGTAGTTGATCTGCTGGATCTGTGGGGGGGGGGGTGTCAGTCGCCGTCTTCGAAAAAAGATTTCGTTTTCGCATGAAGAGGGAAAAAAAGGGGGGGTGGGAAAGGGAGCCACTCACCACGCTGTCGCCGGCCTTCTGCTCCTCCCGCACCGCCATCTTGCGGTCGTTGAACATGCCGCGGACGTTGTCGTTGAGCGTCAGCAGCTCCTGGTTGAGGCTCTGCGCCAGGATGTCCACCTCGTGCTGCAGCAGCGTCCGCCGCTGCCGCATCTCCTCGTCCGCCAGCTTCTGGTTGTTCTTGACCTCGGTGCTCAGCTCCGAGCACGCCGCCCGGAAGAGGTACGTCTCCTGCTCGGATGTCAGCCTGTGGTTCCCTTTTCCAGGCGTCATTGGCATTGGCTGCTGCCGCTGCTGCTGCTGCTGCTGCTGCAGAAGAAGAAGAAAAAAGACGGGGGTGGGGGGAAGGGACAGAGGCACCCACGTTCTCCACGTCGCTCTTGCTCACGAGGCTCTCCTGCGCGACGTCGAGGTTCTGCGCCAGGATCGCCCGGATCGCCTTCATCAGCGTGATGGCCTGCTCCTTGCTGTACCCGCCGCGCTCGAGGTCCTTGACGAGCGAGTAGCTGTCAAAGTGGTGCACGTACGGCGGCGGCGCCATGTGCGGCCTTTGCCCCGCGCCCGCGCCCGCGCCCGCCGCCGCCGCAGCAGCAGCCTGCTGCTCGGGCGGGCCCATGTGCAGGATCGCCTCCAGCGGGCCGCTCTTCTTGGCCTGGTCCCGCGCCTCCTGCTTCGCCGCCTCGTTGTCCTCCCCCGGCGCGGCCTTCTGAGTCGTCGTCGTCGTCGTCGTCGTCGCCGTCGGTGGCGGCGGCGGTGGCGGCGGCGAAGGTGGAGACTGCGCCGTCGCCGTTGTAGCAATCGTCCTCGCCGTCGTAGTTGTCGCCGTCGCCGTGGTGCTCGCCGTCTTCGGGTCCAGCCCGTCGTCGGCGGCGGCCGCGGCGGACCCCTTGGATGTCGCCGCCGCCGCCGCCGCCGTCGTCGTCACGGGCTCGACGCCCTTGCCGTGCCGCGGCGCGAACCCGGACTGCAGCGCCCCCGTCGTCGGGGCGAACGCGGCGTACCCGCGTCGCCGAACCTCCTTCGCCGCTGTCGCTCGTCTACGGCATGGTGTTGTTGTTGTCGTCGTCGTCGACGACGACCTCGAGGCGTTCGTGGCGGCGGCGCCCTCCGCGACGCGAATCGTCCGGAACAGGGGCGGGTAGAGAAATGTCAATCGTGCGGGCCGCATCGTTCCGGTCGCGCTGCACACATCCGGCGGTGGTCGCGTGTGGGTGTTTGTGTGTTGTTGGTGTTTGCGGGAAAAGAAAAGGGCGGTTTCGGGGGCCTTCGAAGGCGAGGGGGAGGTGTGAGGGAAAGGAGCGGGTTGAACCTTGCCAATTAATTTCCACGATGCCCTGACACGTGGGGCCCGCGGGCTGTCCTGCTGGCCTTGGGTCGGAGGCTTGAACGCAGGAACCGACCGGACCGGGTGATGTCATGCTTGGACCCCCTGTCGCGCTTACCTAATCCCGATCCCGAGCAGGACGCCGTCGGATGCGCTTCCGAGCCGGGTCATGTGCCGAAGGGGCCTTGGCGGAATGCCAGACTTCCTCGCTTGACGAGGACGAGGACGAGGACGACTGACACATGGAGGCTCGCTGGGGTGGGCGGCGGCAACATCTCCACGAGGGCCTCGCTCATTCATGCGCATTCCACAGTTCTCATGCACTGACGTCTATTGACAGGTCTACCATCAGACTGTGACTGGTATCGCTGGACACAAGGAATCCAAATAAAGTACAAGAAAGGCAATAAATCAACCCAGCCCTGGTGACGCGCCGTGTCCCGAATGCCCCAAGTGAAACCGTGAGAATCTCGCATCCCCCCAATTGACCGATTCGCCAAGTTTTTGTCTTTTTCTGCCATTGCCCTCCGTGCCCCCCCTACAAGTCCATCTCTCTGAAAAAGAAGAAAAAGACTTCATTACCCGGGAAAATAAACAGAAAAGAATGCGACGACACCAATCATGTCCCGTTTTGTCCAGTTTCCTTACTATGTTTTCCCCGTAATGTTTGTCCAGACAATTTTCTACCGTGGTGAACCCACCATGTATGTGTGTGTGTGTGTTTGTTTGTGTGTATTCCCGCATATTTGGAGCAGTCAAATGTAAACAGAAATTAGGTGCGATCGTTTCGAAACAATCCCGGTACGAAGGGTGGGAGGCGGGGGTCCCCCCCCCCCCCCCCCCCCCCCCCCGCCGGGCTCATCAAATCCGTATGTGGTGGCGGGGTGCAGGTCCGCTGGAACGCGAATCAATCATAGACACCGTCATCCCCATGGTTCCGTGTACGCACTTTGTTC
>MU846140.1:31252-93206 GCA_030867225.1 Colletotrichum caudatum
GTTTCGAAACAATCCCGGTACGAAGGGTGGGAGGGGGGGGGGGGGGCCCCCCCCCCCCCCCCCCGCGGCCGGGATCATCAAATCCGTATGTGGTGTCGTGATGCATGTCCGTAGTAACTCGAATCAACCGTAGACGCCGTCATCCCCATGGTTCCGTGTACGCACTTTGTTCAGGCCTCGTCCGTCTCAACCTTGAGGCTGACGCCGCCCGGAACTCCGGCCTTGCTGTCGTCCTCGGCCACCTCGCCGACTGCGCTGGCGCTGGTGCTTGGGGGGCTGCTGCTCAGCGGGCTATTAGGCTCCATGGTCAGGACCGGAGTCGGGGCCGCGGAGTCGGCCTGGGACCCGCCGGCCTTGGCCGGGGGCTGCGTCTGCGTCGCGTAGATGAGCCTGTCGATGGCTGCCAGCTGGCGGCTGGTGCTGGTCTTGCGCAGGGTGTTGAACTGGGGTCGCATCTCCTCGACGAAGGCCTCGCGCTCGGGCCCATCGAGCTGGTTCAGCAGCTTCTGGATAACGTAGTTGCCGTACTGGTCCTTCATCATCAGCTGGAGCGAGCTGGTGCCGTCGGCGCTCTGGGAGATGACCTGCTCGCGGATGCCCTTGCGCTCCTCGGCGGAGCCGTACTGGATGCACTTCTCGACGACGTTGGACGCAAACTTGTGCTTGGACAAGGTGACGAGCTGCGCGATGACGAGCTGGATGATCCTTGACCGGTCCTCGGACTTTCCGTGCTCGATGATGTGCTGCACAACATAGTTGCCGTACTGGTCGGTGATGAGGACCTGCGTCGAATTGTGCAGCTCGGCCAGGATCGTCTCCTTGTCCTGATCGGTGCCGTACTCGAGCATGCGTTGGATGACGCGGCAGGCGTACATGTGCGCCGCCAGCTGGCTGACTTGACCGCGGAACGAGTCCATGACAAAGTCAATGTACTGGCGGGGGACGAGCTCGATGATCTTCTGCACGACGTGGTTGCCGTTCTGGTCCTTGACGACCTTCAGGATCTCGGGCTTCAGCTCCTTGACGAGCTCCGCCTGCTGCTCGACGAGGACGTGTTCGAGGGCCTACAACGTCAGCGAGGGTCTCAAGGGGAGGGGGGGGGGGGGGGGGGGGGGGGGGGGGTCGGCTACGCACCTTCTGCACGACCCTGCAGGCGTACATCTGCATCGACAGGTCGACGACCTTGCCCTTCATCTGGGATGCCAGCACCTTCTTCTGGACCTGGTTGCCGTGCTCAAAGAACTTCTGGATGACGTAGTTGCCGAAGACGTCCTTCATCAGCTGGATGGCGTTGGGCTCGATCTCGCGGAAGACCTGATCCTTCTCGTCGCTGTTGGCCGTCTCGAGCTTCTGCTGGATGAACCTGGAGCCGTGCTGGTCACCGCTAAACTCGACGACGTGGCCGTAGATGTCCTTGAGCTCGTACCGCTTGTTCGACTTGGAGCTGGACCTGAATTCCTCCAGGAGCAAGCTCCGCACGCCCTTGCCGGGGTCCTGGTCCTTGGCGGGACGGACGGGCATGACGCCGGGCATGGAGTAGGGCGCCATGTGCAGGCCGTAGCCAGGCAGGGGCAGCGAGGGCCTACCATAGGGGTCGAACATCTGAGGGGGGTATTGACCGGCGAAGTTGGGGCTGTAGTAGGGGCCGGGGTAAAAGGCCGGGGCCTGGGCCTGCATGAAGGCCGGGACGGGCGTCCGCCGGTCGCCGTCCGGGACCATTCTCAGGTCGCGAGACGGCTGCTGCCTCTGGGCCCAGGGGTCGGACAGCTGGGGCGCATAGTTCTTTGGGCTGGTGACGACCCGGTACTGGCTGGAGGAGGCGGCGGCGGCGGCGACGGGGCCGCGCTTGTGCGGGAGGTACTGGGACATGGCGTCGGCATAGGCGTCGCCTGTGGTGACGTCTGCCCTCCAGGGTTGGGACACGGGGTTGAATTGGAAATTCTGCGCCCCAGCGGCGGCGGCAGCAGCGATGCTCTGGGCCTCGTCGAGGGTGAGGGTCTTCTTGAACTGCGAGGCTAGGTCGGCGTCGTCCATCTGCCTGCCGTTAGCCATGAAGGCGCGATTGTTGGCCGTCTGGGTGGGGAAGGAGGAAGAGTGGCCGGGGATGGCGGGGCGGGACGAGGCGATCGAGTTGCTCGGGGTGTGGCTGTAGCCGCCAAAGGTGTCCCGGAATGCCGGGGGCGAGTGGTGCGAGTCGTCCGACTGGCGCGAGGGGGGGATGCTGCTGTCTCTCGAAGGAGCGCCAACGACGCCGAGGCTGAGGTAGGCGTTGTCTTTGGAGCCGCGCTTCTCCTGGCGAGTGTATGCGCCATCGAAGGGGTTGTTGTAACTGGGACCGAAGCCAGTGTTCTCCTTATCGTCTTCGAGGTAGGACTTTGGGCGGCCGTTGATGAGGCCCCGTCCCTGGCCGACGGCATTGTTCTCGAAGAAGGACGCGGTGCTGTGCAGGCTGTCGCGTGTGCGATTGGGGGAGGCGCTACCGGAGGCGGCCCGGGTCTGGGCGTCCTGGTTCCATGGGCTCTGGCCCCAGGTCTCGGCCTCGGAGTTCTCTCTGAGGGCGCTAGACCCAGACGGTTGTCCGGGAAAGGAGTCTTCGGTTCCTGCTGAGGGGGGAGGGAACGTTGGGTCAGATGCCGTCGCAGAGGTCTAGGAGTTGGAGGGGCGTGGGGGGAAGGGGGTTGTAAGCATACCTCTTGTGTCTCTCTTGGCGGCGGCGGCGGCGCCATACGTGGGGTTCCAGATATTCTGCGAGTACAGGTTGGAGCCGGTGAAGGCGCCGGAGGCGACGGCAGGGGCTTGCTTCTCGTTCTGGCCGTTGGCCATTGGGAAGCTCCCGTACCGACCTGCTGGCCGGGCCTGGTGAAGGTGGTAGGTTAGCGAAGTGGCAGTCATGGATGGAGACAATGGTGGTTGGCAACGGAGGGAGGGAGACAGAGAGGCAGACAGGGAGAGGGTAGAAGTAGGAGGCGCGATGCAGGCATTTTTGAAGTGTCGACCAGGTCTAGGCGAAGCTCCGAGCGCCGGATGAGAGAGTCGGGCCAAGGCCATGACGGCGCTAGCAAGACGCAAGTCTTTGACACACACGGCCGCGCGCTCGCATCTCCGCAACCCGGGGGGGGTTGCATCCCCCATCGGACCTCACGTGGAGTAAAAGAGAGCGATGCAACTTACGGTGGTGGTCATGTTGGGGGTCGGTCTCTGTTGCTGCAGCAGAGACGGTCGGTCGGTCGGTCGCAACGCAAGATGGCGGGTCGAGTGTTGTTCTGTCGGGCGAAGCGGGGAGGAGCGAGAGTTTTCGGAGGTTTGGGATGGCGAAGGGATCGCGGGCTGCGATGAATACGTATGGAAGCAGGAGTCGGTCGGGGCACCTGGCGTCGGTCGCACACACAGGGGTTGTCGAGTGTGTGGCAGTTGGCTGGTAGCAACACACGCGGCGAAGGGTGTGTGTGTGTGTGTGGTGTCGGCCGGTAAATGTACGGTTTTGGATTTGCTTGGGGGGGTCGGAAGAGGGGCTTTCTTCTTTTCTTTTTTTCTGTTTCTTTTTGGGTTCCCCCGTTCGTCAATTATATACCTTGGTAGGCGTAAACTCTGTTTTTTTTCTCTCTCTTTCTTCCTTGTGAATGCGACAGGGACTTTCTCCAGGAATTCTCTATGGCGCGGACTAGAAACGAAGGGAGAAGGGTGGACGTCAGCAAAACCAGGCAGACTGGGGTGCACACAATCTAGTGTCAAGTAGGTAGGGTCGGCTATTGAGGGTGTGCTTTATTTGTCGTGAGGGAGAGAGAGGTACTGTATGTCGCATGAGGCGAAGAGGAACAATAGAATAGAGTGTGGAGGGATAAGGGTGGACGAGAGCAGATTTCAATTATGTAGAAAGAAACGGAAGCGAGCGGGCTTCGAGGGCGAAGGGCCCGGGGGGGTAGGGGGGTGTAGTGGTGTATTGTAGGGGTTGGTCGAAGGGGGGTGGAGGTAAAGGGAGGAGAAACGAGAAGGAAAGCGAGAGAGAGAGAGAGAGAGAGAGAGAGAGAGGCGAGGATGAAGACCGTCTGAGTGTGTATGGTATGGTAGGTATGTGAGAGCTAATAGCGGGAAGAGAGGGAGGAGTAATGAGGAGGAGTACGGGATAACGAAGAGGGAGGACAAGGAATTGGTAGGGAAGTAACAAGAATAAGAAAATAAATAAATAAAAACAAATTTTTTTTTTTTAAAAAAAAGGTAGAGATAGAGAGAAACACCCGACAGAAAGGTCAAGCGTCGTGGTAAGGCTGATTGATTACGTTGACTGATGATGGAGCACCCGCTGACAGCTGGGGCGGGATGCGGGCAGCTAAGAATTAACTCTGTAGGAGGTTTTTTTTTTTTTTTTTTTTTAGGTTCCCCCCCCCCTCTAGTCTGTCCTGTTACTGCGCGACAGACGAGACAGACAGACAGACAGACACCCTTGGAGTTCAGGTGGTGCTGAGCTGTGGTGTGCTGCGCTGGATTGCGCTGTGAGGTGCTGCAAACTGGAAGCATCCGCCGGCACGGGGAGACGGGGGGATGGGAAAGAAGGGAAGGGGGGGAAGGGGTGGAGAGGGGGGGGCGGCTGCTGGGAAGTGGAGGGGGAGGTTTGAAGGGGAGCTGAACATGAAGCTTCTTCTTCCTCGTCTTGGGCCCTGGGTCTGGGTCTGCGTCTTGCTTGGCCCAGTCAGTCAGTGGGACGGAGTTGACTGTACAGTCCAGTCCACCCACGACTGGCTTGCTTGCTTGCTGCAAGCATGGATATGGCCAAAGTGGAACCGTGCCAAGATGGGTGGATGGTGGATGGATGGACGTAGGGAGGTACTGAGGTACATACATACTATGTAGTACATAGTAGGTGTACTGCTAGGAGGTAGCTACCTAGGTAGGTAGGTAGGTAGGTAGGTACCTTGAGTTCGCAGCGTACGGGGGAAAGGACGAGGGAGGATGGATGGATGATGGGAATGACCAGAATAGGCAGACAAGGGGGGAAGGGACGGAAGGGACGGACGGCCTCGGTCATTGGCCCCAATCCAATCAATCCAAAAAAGAGACTTGCTTCGACTTACCCAAATCTTGTCCCTATATCCGTATGCCCTCTTTTCGAGTCTTGACAATCCCTCCTCCCTGCTGCTGAGATATGCCCTTCCCCTCTTCTCCTTTTTGTTTTTCGAGATTGTCTTCCAGTCACAGGCAGGCAGCCAGGCAGCCAGGCAGGCGGCCGCGTGGTAATGACGACAGATGGACCTTCGGAATGGGAAACGGTGTCTTTGATTTGGTCTGGTCTGGTTTGGCTTGGTTTGGTTTGCGCGCCGTGGGCGGGTGTGGATGGTGCGAACAGCGTTCGTCACCAAATGATGTGATGATGTGCCGCTTGACAAAAAAGCTAATGATCGGTTGCGGCTTGCGCCTTATGCGTGCGTTCGTTCGTTCGTTCTTCGTACACGGAGAGAGGGCTGAAGGCGCCGGTAGGCAGCCAAGCTAAGCTACTCACTCTGCTAGCTTACTAGTAGACTGGCGGCCAAAAGGTGCCTCGGCGTTGGACAGACAGACGGGTAGGTAGACTGACCAAAGAGACAGACAGACAGACAGGTACTCTGACAAATGTACGCCGACAATGTACTGCTCTTCCGCGTATGTACCGAGCCACTGGCAAACTGGAAACTGGATGATGACTCTTGGATGCAGCTGCAAGCTCAGTCGAATCGGGCACTGGACTCTCGAGACAGGAGGACAGCGCACCAGAAGGGAGTCGGGGCCTGTACAGCACGGCAGTGCCTATCCCACAGGGCTTCGAAACGTCGAAAAGAGGTCGGGACGAGGGGCGTATGGTATCTATGTATGCAGTCTGTCGCGTGTGCGTGTGCGTCTTGTCTGTCTGTTCTATGTCGTGGGTGCAGCAAGGTACCTCGGCTGCTGCGTGCCGTCTATGGGTGTTTTTTTTTTTTTTGAGAGGGGGGGGGGCTTTGGTAACTACTGCTGTCGTCCGGTCTTTTACCCAGGCAAAAAATAATGATATATATTCTTCTCGGGGTAACCAGAGTCCGGCAGATTCGAACGAGGTGGCGGCCCCGACAGGCACAGGATAGATATATAGGCAAAAAGGAAAGAGGATGCGAGAGGATGGGGGAACCGAGCGGGAAGCTGGAGCAGGAGAGGAGAAGGAGTAGGAGGAAGAGAAAAGAAGAGAGCAGAGAGGTGCCCGTGACGCGGCGTGGTTCAAGATAATAAGAATAGAGACAGTGGGGGAGAGAGAGAGGATCAACGGATGTACGACGGTGACTGACTGACTCTGGAGCCCTTCTTCGTCTCTCTGCTTGCTCCTCTGGAATGGGACGGTGGTTTGCCATTGGCCTCTTACGGCTGGCCACAGGCACGACAGGGAGAGAGAGAGAGAGAGAGACGTCTCGTTGTCGTAAGCCGTAATGTAAGCCTTCGGTACCTCAGTACCAAACCCACGAGGCGAGGTACTTTGGGCTACCTCGACGGCGGTAATGGCCAAATCAGGCAACCAAAAAGGCAAAATGTAAAATGTACCTTGATGTGTGTATGTGTGTACCGAAACCGAAATGCACCACCCTCCTAACAAGCTTTGAGGCATCTAGGATTGGTGCTGCCGATGCTGCTGATGCTGACTTGACCAGATGCGCGATGCACTTCTCGCCCCCCGCCGCCGATGCCTCACGAGCTGCAGATGGCGTCGGCCTTGCGGACGGGGGCGGCTGTCTGACTTTGAATGGCTGGAAAATGCCCGCCGAACAGGACCACACACGAAAGGAGGGGGATGTTTTTGTTTCGTTTGTGCAGCTTGCAATCTTGCGGGAAATCGAACAGAGAGACACAAGTATCTGATGCCGCCGCGGTGCGTCCACACCTACCATCTGCCCCCGCTGTTGTTATTACACTGGCCGAGGCGAGAATGCGGATGAGATGCAGCGCGCGGAGCCGGGAGTGTGGGCCACTGCGGAGCGAGAGGAGACGGAGAGAGAGAGAGAGAGAGAGAGAGAGACAGGATGGGGATCAACAGAATCAGAAAAGGCAGGCAGGCAGGCAGGTGTCCAAGGCAGACCAGGCACAGGCACAGGCACAGGCGACATGCTCTCGTGGCTAGAGCTCCGTACGGGCGTGGCGTGGCGTGCTGGATTTTACGAATGCAGAGCTAGCTGCAGCTCTGGTTTGAGACACGAACCGAGAACAAATCGGTCCAGGTCCTGTCCTGCCCTGTCCTGTCCTAGGACGACGAGAATGGCAAGAGTCGCCGTTGCGAGATCTCGTCCGGAGCGAAGATGATAATGGGCAACGAATTTCCGCCCCATTCAACGAAGCTCGCCTTCTCTTCGAAACCAAAAGTGCGAGCGAGGGGTACAACACACTCGGGTACCCAGGCTTGGGGCTGGAACGATGCGATGCGCAGCTAGATGCAATCGAGGACAGGCCACGGACAGGGCAGGCGCTAGGACGAGTCAAGTTAAGAGCAGGAAAATCCCCCGGCCGCCGGAGAAGAAAAAGGGTTAAGTCTGTCGCCTTTTTAGCGTCCGACGGGGGTTTGCCTGCTCGGCGGAGGCGCTCATCGACGGAACCATGGGGAGGGAGAGAGAGAGACACCACATACACACACGCGCGAGTGGACAGGCGATGAGAAACAGAGAGACTGAGCCTCGAAGGGATGCATCCGGGATGCAATGTCGCCAGTGCTCCGCTGATTGGCTTGCATATGTACTTGGTAGCGGGATACCTATGTTACGCAGCACACAGATCTTTTTTGGCGGCGGGGGGGGGGGGGGCGCCGGTGAGATGCAACCACTCTCTCTCTCTCTCTCGGAAAGCAAACGGATACAGAGCATGCTGTCTCTGAAGAACACGTTGTCCCGCAGATCTGGCGCTGACCCGAAGATCAGTGCAGGAGAAGCGACAGGACCAAACCGACCGACCGATCGACCGCTCGCTGCTGCTTCTGCTGCTGTTGAGAGACAAGCTCGCGCCTGTGACTGGATTGCCGCGGATGGTGTATCCGTAATTGCCCCAAGTAGCCAAGCGATATTAACCCCAAGCCATCCATCGCTTCACTCGCGACGACAGAGGAGCGGAGCTGACTGAGCTCGCACTACTACTTGCTTAGGTAAGCAGCAGCAGCAGCACCTTTCCCCCTCCCCGAGGGTCGATGTGAAGGAGAGGTCGCCGGATTTTTGTAAACTACGAGGGCGGGAGGGCGTGCACAGTGGTGCCCGCCGCCCTGCCGTCTCTGCGCCGTGTCGTGTCGCGTCGCCTCGACTTTTTGCTCGCTGTCCGGCGGGGCCTGAGGACTCAGGGTCAGGGGGGCGGCGATATATACCTTTTGGACGGCCAGGGTGCCCGAAATCAAAATCGAAAACGAAAGAAGGATTGCAGCTCTCCCTTTTGCTGGAGAGCAACTACTGATTTCCGCAAGAAAGGAAAACTGGGTTGCTTGAATTCAAACCCTCGCATGCTTGTGGAACTCGGCCTACCAGAGGGAGAACTGCCAGTATGTATGTATGCACAGTGGTTTGGTGCAAGACAATGCAACACGGTCAACGTCCAAAAGTATGCTCCAGAGCCAATCCCCGCTTCTGTCCCTCTCTGGGTCGGCGAAAGCCAAAAGGTGCATGGCTCGTTCGGCCTGGGCCATTCGTTGGAAAGGTCCCGATCATGGTACGTGTTTTCCGGCTTGATGAAATACCTAGCACTTCTTGGAACAGCCAACCAAGGTTAGTCGCTGCATCGACAAAGCATCATTGCTTTGCCGCCGTCAACGAAACAGGTCACCAAGAAGGGACGACAAAAACCAACAAATATACATATGTTTATATATAGCCCAATGCCATCCTCGCTGGCCACATGTCGAGCCCATGGCTAGGCCGCAGCTCGCCCCCCTTTTCTCTGTCGTCCCAAATGAGAACAGCGGGAGGCGGATGTGACACCATCGCCAAGTTGTAGACGAACTGCGGTGCACCCGGCACACCGAGGCTCCTGGAACGTGGTTGCCATATCTCGTCAAACTTGTCTCTAGAAATCCTGAACCGACCGGAATGTGGTAATGTAGCTGACGAGCGCGCCGGTATGCGCGTGTTCTGCCATCCCTCGGCTGATCAAATGAGCCGTTCGACCTTCCCGCTTGGTACGAACCGGTCCACGGGCCCGGCACTTTTGGCCTGGGGCTTTTTTCCCTCCCGTCCCAAAGCGCCCTGTCAAACCCACATTGGCCGACTAATTAGCATCGCAACCAAGAACAAAACTAGTAATGGTTACTTGAGGCGCCGCGGAATAAATTGATAAATAAAAAGCCCATGCTTTGAGCACTCCCCACCCGCGCGCGCGCGCGCCAAGCCGTTATCGCCGCCCTTCGCTAAATGGTTTGCATGTCCGACAACTGGATTCTTGCGCAGCGTCGCACCGTGACGGGGTGCGGCCCCTCGACCCCTTAACAATGTCAAAGACAAGCCGGTCCCGAGGAAACCGTGTTCTCGGTGCGGGATGGTCCCCTTTCCATGGGGCAAAAATGTTTCGTCGACTGTCTTCTTTCATGTCATGAGTGTGCTGTGGCCCCTAAACGCTCGTCCGTCCTCTTACGACACAGCCTCTGAGCAAAGCAAGTGCCCGCGGCCTTTGCCGTGCGTCGCTTTGCGACCTCAGTACTCACTCCGCCTGCAATCATTCCATTTCTTACGCTCCGCTGTTCAAGAGCGGCTGCCGCGTTCGGGGTCCGGAGTGCTTCTCTCAGGCGTTGCGGGGATTTCTTGAAACTTGGGACTGGGTCTCTTCTATTCTCTCAGCGACGCATCCCCAGTACGCCGCCCGGTCTTCGACCCCGGACCGAACTCCACTCCTGCGGGAACGTCGTTGTTTCAGTGTTTCAACTCTGCCGGTTCAAGGGGCTACCCGTGTTTGTTGACTCCTGGCGGCCTGGTCCGTCAAACATTTGGTTGCCCTGATGCTCCAAGACAGCAACTCATTGGATGGCAGCACTTGGAGCAGTTATATGTTTATATGTTAAGGGAGAGAAACAGAAAGAGAACCGCCCTAACAAGAAAAAAGACAAGGGGGGGGTAAGACGATTGAAAGCCGAGCGGAGAGGCAGAGAAAAGAGAACAATAGGTAGAGGAAGAAGAGGTGGCAATACTGCGACGATAAGATCAGGGCCGTCGCCACCCGGCCTTACTTGTGGCATGACGGTAAACTTGCATTTGTGCGATGCTGCATGAGGACATCAAATTGCTTTAGGCTGCGCAACCCTCTTGCTAGGCAAAACAACACCTCGCGAGGCTTTTACTGAGATATTGTTCATGAGTTGCTCTTGCTTTCTTCTTAGGTGGTGCAACATGAGAATCTGTTGCTCGCCTCGGAGTGTTCGGGGGGCAGCGCCTGGCTTTCACATATGGCACTTGAAGCTTGGCTGGTCCTACTGTTGAAGATGCGGCCGCAAGGGATCCATGATATGTCTGCCGAGTTCTTGGCCCCGTGTCCCTGGCGTCGCTAGTTGATTCGTAGAAGCCTACGAGGAAAAGCAATCCGAGACACATCCGTTATGGCCCGCCTGGAAATCGGTCACTCGTGTAATGCGCAATCGTCTGGACAAGTCGCTGCCTAGACACAAGGAATCAGATTTGTTGAACTCCTTAGGCTCATCGTTGTGAACGTCCAGGGTAGTGCTGTCAAGGACAAACTCCGGGACGTGCAGCGTGAGATGCCAAGGATGCGTCTGTCCGTGTAGAAGGGAAGCGTCGGGATTTTCACCAAAGGCCTCGTCTGCCGCTGACCGGAATCATTGGCTGGTTACAGGCGGTCTCGGTGATCAACCACGTCGCTGACCGCCTCATGTTTGCTTTTTAACCGACCCAACGGGGCTTGCATGTCACCAGCGGGCATTGCCAGCAAGTCAGGCCGAGACATTTGGGGCGGCTGACAGTCCGATCTTGCAGTCGCTCGTCGCTGTGTGATATCATTGTTTCCCGCCAAATATCCATTCGTGGCTGCCCCTCCAACGCGCCGCAAATCGAGCGTTGTCATCTCAAGCGTCTTTTTAAAATGTGGTTTCACTTGCAGCACTGCTGAATAGTGCCAGACCGCCTCTCCTATGGTTAGTCTGGAAAACGAGTCCAACACGGGTTGTTCAAGTGGCAGCGACGAGGTTTTCGATACATGGCAACGGGTAGCTGCATCCAGGGTAACTCAAGCAAGCATTGGTGCTTGCTTCGCAGGCCAGAGCTCGAGAGCCGGCCGCTGTATGCCGCCAACAGTCACTGCCAGCTGCTGTTTCGGAGGCCGTCATAGCATGGCTGTCATCGCTAGCCAGTCGGATCTCCATTCCGCGTTCCGATTGTTGATGCTCAAACCTTCGCGGCCGTTCGTTCAACCGCATACCTAGCTGTGATGCGTGTTCGCTAGAGTCGAGGCGAAGCAGGCTGGCATCCTGTAGAGGCCTGCGTCAAGTCAAACCATGCCCGCCTATCTCGTGGCTTCGCCATGCCTCTAAAGCCGCCTCGCCCTCGACAATCGTTGCGTCATCATGGGCTGTCTCGTTTTTGCAAGCCGAAGCTGATGGACAGCATAGCGACAGAAAAGCTCCTCCGCGCAGGAGCCGTCTCAACCCGCACCGAAGTTACAGTTTTGCTCTCCGAGGACCACGATTGGCGTCTCTGTTGGCGAGTATCTGAGCGACGATTCGGTGAAGGCCCAAGATGATATTGATATGGGAATGTCGTTGGGTCTGAGAACAGAGCCAGGCCGGATGTTTTCACCACGTCCATCTTTGGATCAGGATGGCGACCACCTTTTTTTCGCGGTGGACTGGTGGGTGAACATGGGGAAAACGTGGTGCATGAAGCGGGTACGAGTGGTCGCGAATGACTCTATGGACGATGTGGTGCCTGGTATCGACATGTGTGCGGTGCAAGACCTTCGTGTGCCCAGCTAAGTGTCGTTCCTGGAATGATTGAAGTTCTCCCCGGGAATTGGTTGACGGGTAGGGGCCAAGTTATCAAAAAGCTCAGCCTAACGACCATGTCTCTCCTCTGAACATTGCGTACGACAGAAGGGCGGTCTGACTTGGGCTTGAGAAAGAGGCGTCAGCCGGTTTGTTGTGGCGTCTTGTGAATCGGGCGAGCTGACGCCACGTCTCGGCGCGCAGAGAGGCATAAGCCACAGTGCAGGACCGAGCACGGGTTCGGTGTGTTCGGTGTTCGGTGACAAGTCGTCAGTGTTGCATTGAGCATGGGTCGACATGGGTCAAGGGATAAGAGGTGGTCGCTGCATTGAAGAACGCAACGTGGTTCATACCAACCGAGATGAGCAGCTCTCTCGTTTGTCTCCAAGGGGTATTGGCAATCCCAGGGAACCTCCTATGTTTGCCTAAAAGGGAAGACATGCGACAGCAGCAGCTCGGATGCCGGAGCCATAGGGGAACGCTCTGGCTCGAATTGGTACGGCGCGGGCAGGACGACTTGACTTGTGCGATGGCACTCGATGCGTGCCGGCCGTAATCTCGTGGCGGAGGGCAATGCTGGGATTTGACAGGGTGGCCCGTGCTACGCAAGCCTCGACTCTAAGTCTATTTCTAGCGTCGAGAGGCTGCCACCGTCAAAAGAGACGGGAGAGAGTAGGGAATGTATGTGGTGCTCCTAGAACGGAGGAGAAATTAGCATACGAGGTTTGACATTGGTGTTGAATGATGTGTTCGTGGGTCTCTCTGGGAGTGCAAACACGGATCGGGACATGGATACGCACCATATGCTAGGCTTTGTCAATCGACGACTGGCGGCAAGTTGAACGGGAGAAAGGGATCATGCCAGCACGGACTTGGTTGGGAGTTGATCGAGAGGGAAGTAGCCAAGCGCCACAGCATATGATTCCCACAGAACCGAGCGAGGTCGAGGACGATGTCGAGGTCGGAAACAGTGACGGTCGGTCCATGGAGTGGGCGGAGGAGGAGAAGCGAAGCGAGGCGAGGCGGGAGGCGATAGGAGACGACGGTGGTAGAGGCATGGAAATGAGATTCGGTAATGTTCAATTCAATGTCAGCAAATCCAAGGCGAAGTGCGTTGGCTGTTTGGATGCTGCATTGCCGTTTATGCCGAAAGCACCGAGTCTGGGAATTATTGCTGACGGGCGGGGGCACCTTGGTTCCCGAAATGGATGTCATCACAACGCTACAGCGTGCGTGGCTTGTACACTGGAACATGACACCATGTAAACTGGTGCAACGTCCCCACCAATCGAGCGCCCGCGGTGGATGCTGATTTGCGCATCCAGATTGCACGAGAAAGGGGAGCCCCAGCTTCTCATTGCTGCAATTCAGTTCAGTCCGGTCCAGGCTTGGAAAGAGAGGGCGATAGCGGAGCCGAGGTAGGTACGGTGCGGTACGGTACGTACAACAGATAATCGAAGTAAGATGTGCAGGTAGGTAAGAAGTGTATCCGTACCGATCGAGGAAGGAACAGGAGGCGCCAGGGGCTCTCGCTCTTGGCTGGCCATGGCAGGCAGGCAGGCGCCCCTTGCAGGGGGTCAATGAGCTTAGTTCGGAAACGACCAACAGCCGCCCAATAATCCGCCCCGTTTCAAAGCGGTTCCCAGCAAAGACCCACATACCGCAGGCACAGTGCAAATCCATTGGTCAAGAGGGGAAATTGCAGCTGACCGTCGACGAATCATATACGCCTGTCAGCTGGGCTCAATCTGGAGCGTTGCTTGGGACCATGCCGAATCAGTCCAAATCACCCCGTGGGCTGTGCTCGCCAGAATGGAGATCTGGCCAGGTCCAGTCCCACTGCGCCAATGGATGGCGGGACTATGCTCCATGGAAGGAGTGTATTCAATCATTCGCACCGCTATGTAATGTAAACACGATACGGCGTATTGTACGAATACTGTACACGCACTTTGCTTCGTGCTGCATACGCACAAAGCGCGGATACAGTGGTTCCTTTTGGAAGGCTGTCGTCCGATGCCTCATCTCCTCCTTTTGCGGCGGCGGGCGGTATCCGTACCATGAGTACGGATACATACCCAATGAATACAGGGCCAGGACCAATGCAAGCCCCCCTTTTCTTTCCCGTGCTGGCCGGCCCCGTGTCAACAATGAATGTGACGCTGTCCGGGGGGGGGGGCAGAGCGCCTAGGCAGTACCCAATCCCCAATCTGCGATCACGAACCGGCGTGTCGCCTGTGGCGCCATGTGCTTGCTGCCTGTCCCGTGCTGTGCTATGCTGTGCGTTGCTCTTGCTGTTGCTCTGCGGCGCTGCGTTGCGCTGTGCTGTGCTGTGTTGTGCTGTACCCTGTGTGATATGCCACTGGTTACTTTGTAATAAAAAAACAGAAGAAAAAACGAGGTAGTATGCAGTAACCGCCGCCTTATCCTTGGATATTGCAGCAAGGCCAAGAAGGGAAAGGTCCCATCGCGCCAGTTGCTCCGAAGCGTCCAATTCCCACTGGTTCTGGCTGGGGAGGCGTGGAGGCGTGAAGGCGGCCACCGCCCGCTGCCCAGTCCCAATGCTTGCAAGCCTACCCAAAAAACATCCCTGCTCATTCATTTCCACGACATATCCTTTCCGCTTCCTCCACGTCCTGACTTCTTCTTCTCCTCTTTCCCGCCCCCCCTTCTTCAACAACAACTTTGTTCAATTGTCGTTGTCCTTGCTGTACGTTGGCAGGATCGCGTGTTGTCACTCGCTCTTTACCTTTGGTTATTCACCATCGTTCCATTCATTCTCTAATATCGCCATCACCAACACCCCCTTGGGAATTCCAGCTTGCATTCACTTAGCTGCGTTTTTCCGTCCTTTCGTTAATCCCGCTCGCTATTACTACCTACGTTTCTGTCCCTTACCGAAACACCAAAGTCCGAAATACACACGGACATCCAGAAACAACTACATTCTTCCACGAATTTCCGCGACGGCCCTGCAGAGAGAAGGCTCGATCCCTTGCGTACGTCCGTTCTGCTCCGCCCCTGTCCGATCCCACGAGGACCTCTGGCTGCGCTGGCCGGTGGGAAAAAAGGGAGCTCCGAAACAGAGGGTCCCTTCTCTCCCGTCTTCACCTGCCAGTGTTCTAGATTGTCTTGGGAGACGTCGGACCCCCGCACAGCAAGCTCCTTTCGCGATGCTAACCGGCCGCCATAGTCGTCTTCCCGTTAATCATAATTACGCCGAACACCGCTCCCTCCCACCCAACTGAGAGGGATATTTCGCAGCAGTAACCTGGACTCACGAACGATTCGCAATGCCTTCCATCCAGAACCTCGCTTCCCGCAGCGCCTCGGGCGTTGTCCGCCGCAGCGACGACAACGGCGTCATGCTCAACCTCATGATCGTCGTCCTGGCCTTGATCTTCTTTGCCCTCCTCCTCGTCTCCACACTCTTCCTCATGCGCCGCATGCGCAGACAACAACGACAGGACATCCTCCCCGCCTACCAGGACGTCAAGGCTGTCCCCCGCAATCACCACAACCTCACCATCCAGACAAGTCAGGATGGCCGCTCAAGCGTCCTGTACATCGGCCATGACGGACGCTCGCCGATGCTCCAGAACCCCCAGTCCGCCCCCCACTCCCCCGACAACGTCCCCGAGATCCACATCACCTTCCCCGATGAGCAGGACGAGGGCGGTCGCCCCAAGAGTGGCCGCGTGCTGGTCGTCCGCGTTGGTGACGGCGGCTCCGTGGGCCTTGAGCCCGTCAGCGATGAGCAGCTGCCGGCCTACGAGAAGGACGGCAAGTCTCAGTTCTACTCTGTCGACATGGACTCGATCGGCGGCCTGCGCGAGAAGGAGCGCAACAACTAAGCATGCACATCAATGCTGCAACCCTTTCTTCATTTAAGTGTCCCAACCGCCCGGGCAACAACAACAACAACAACAAGACTTTTTGAAGTCTCACAGATGGGCACCCGCTGTACAAACACACCATTCAGCGTCTTTTTCGACATGGCATGGCGTTGGACGACACATACTTTTATACCCTGCGCACCGATTGACATTGATCAACGCATGATCCACAAACGGGATGGTCGGCCAGTGTTCTGTGGAGTTTTCGTGCATCGACATGGCGATGCGGAACTGGGCGCAATAATTACGTATATAAAACTAACGACCACCCCGGGAAGCCTGTCCCGCGGTGTGAACGAAAACAGGAACCACCTTTTAGGTGATGGCCCAATGCCCGGGTTGTAGAATATTCGTGTATATTCTAATGCTTTATAATTTCCTTCGTCTCACACCAATTGACTACGGCCGGTGATTATGGCTTCCCAAGCAAAGCGTGGCTCTTTACCTGCGGCATCCCGTTTCCCCCGTGAATGTTTCCCTGTCGGATAATGCGGCCCTCCCGACACTGGCCTGCCGACGGACCTCAGTCTGCCAAGCTGCTCTCCGGGATCGAGACGAGCAGCCTTGCGCGGCCGTCGAGCTGCATCCTCGTCCATCTGCCGACTAGCCCGGAGGAACAACTGAACCTCGCGCTCCGGCGTTTCGACGTTGTCGGCCGATTGCCCGACGCCGGGCCGTGGTGGGCAAGATCGACGGCGGATGGGCACCGCTGTGGCGATCACGCCCATCACGGGCAACATGTATGTGCATGGCTCCCTCCCATCCTCCCCCCATGCCCACGCAGTGTCCAACGCGAGGCCAGAACCTCTCTCCGAGGTGATGGCGGTGGACGGCGGTGCAGCGTCGCCTCGGCCGGCCAGGGCATCGCGCGTGAGAATGAGATGTTTTCGATTGCGATGGGAGCGGCCCGTATTCGGTCTCGCCCACCTCCGCTCAGCCTGGCCCTGGAACCCCCCCCCCCCCCCCCCCCCCCCCCCCCCCCCCAAAAGCCGGTCCACGCAACTTCGAGCCTCGTCGCCTCTCACGACGGCGCCCTCGTCGCGGATCCCCTCTCCTCCCGCGGGTAGGGCGCCGAAGCTCCATCAAGTTGAAAGTGGACAGGCCCGGGTTGGTCAATTGTTCGTGGCGGATCAGCTTGACCACGACTCGCAGGGCCTCGGTGAGAAGACGACCGGCCAGTGGTCGCTTACGCGCTGAAGGACTCGCCGCCCCCCCATCCCCCGGCCCGTAGCAGATGGCCAAGAACGACCTCGGTTGTCTGCTTCACGACTCGGTCTGCGCGCAGTCCCGTGGCAGCATGTTCACAGGCAACGGCCCGCACGTTTCCAGGCCACCGCCCTCTCGCGGCCCTCCGCCAACCCGTGGAAGCCAGCCCCGCGCCGCTCCTACGAGGGAGACTTACCTTCGCACTGGCAGCGACGCGGCAGTCATCGGACAAAGACCGGATTTCTGAGCCGCTCAAGTGGGGCCGGAGAGCATGAGAGGGGAGGGGGGGGCACAAGCTCGCTTATAGTCAAGCAGCCAGCACACGTTGATGCCTGAAAAGTGATTGCCTGTAGGCGAAGATTGCCGATGGTCAGTCTTTTGCCGAAAAGAGAAAGCATGCGTCAGGTCAGGGTTTACATGCGCCAGCTGACAGTCTTCTGAGCCGGTCAAGGTCACCGACACTGTCCGCCTGGCCCGTTCCAGGCCGGGAGCCGCACTTTTTGCACGATCGGGGCCACATGGTCAAGCCTACGGGCCCGGCCGAGAAGGCGAGTCGTCAACTCCTGTCACGTATAGAACCCCTCGGCCGATGGAACACAGCAGGTCGTCTGCGAGCCCCACTACGTGCTACCCAGGCCGCGACAAGTCCGTCGCCCGTGGCCTGATGGTCGGGATCCGGGGCGAGGTGGCGAGGTGGCGACGTACTGCGGCATGATTTACCGGCCGGACGACGACGCTCTCCCTATCCATCCACGCTGGGTACCTTGGGGGTGGGTGGAAAGGAATCCGCCTCCACGGTGGAGGGTGGGTTCCTGATGAACAGGTGTTGTGTTTGAGTGCCGTCGGGCCGGCACGACATCACGGGGACATGGCGGCCGCGGGCAAGAGTCTGACGGGCCGTAACATGAAGCGCAACGTTGGGTGTAGGGCCCAGCCGCGGTGCTGAGGTGGATGATGACGAACACGTGTCTTTGGATTAGGCCCGAAGCGAGGCTCCCGGGTGTAGGGTTCCGGGGCGAGCTGCGTGCCGGGTTCAGCGCCGCCGTGGACAAGCAGCGCCGAGGGCGAGAGAGAGGCCGCGTAGGAACCGCTTGCCTGGATGACCCGCGTAGACGGATTGACGTCGGAGCCTTGCCAGAGTTTAAAAAGCCTCCGCGGAAAAGGGGTGGGATGCCCGCCCGTCCGGTACCTAATTATGACTCCCACCCTGGCGCCTCAAAGCGGTGTTCTATTCCGAACGGGCGACTGATGCGACGAAACTCCCGCGGATATACGGCAATCAGCCAACCCACGATAACCCGGGGAGGAGGAGGAGGAGGAGGGGGGGAAGAAGAAGAAGAAGAAGAAGGGGAAAATGAGACGTTATTTTCGGACGAAGGAGGAATCACCCCGCACACGAGCGCGACCTGGCGCGGCGCCATGGATGGGGAGGGGGGCGGTGTTTAGGCTATTCGTAAAAGTAGGTATAGATATAATTGGAAGAGAGGCATCCGAGTCTTGTTTGTATCGCGAGCTGGATGGCGCGGCACTGCAGCGTCTCGATTCGAACATGGTGCCAGGGGCCTTTTGATTCCCCCCCCGTCATGAATACATCCTCGACGTTGGAGGTAGCAGGCCGTCCTGGAGAGGCCAAGTCATTCAATTGGATTTATTTGGCCGCGTCTTTGGCTGTGTGAGGTAACTAAAAGGTAATTGATCACCTAGGTAGGCAAGGTAATTAGGTTGGGTTGGTGGGTAGGTTGGTAGGTAGGGTGGTTTGGGTTAAGTCGCCGAACCCAATCTGTCCCAATCGAGAGAAGCGACGCGACCTCCAGACTCCGGGGAACCCAGAGCACGCATAATCACATCCACACACACACACACACAAACCTCTGCATCAACCGAAATCTAACTCTATTCGATCAATGAACCTGTCGGAATGTTTTCCCTCTACGTCCTGTCGACCTTCCTCTTCCGGCGGCGCGGAACGTTCCCACGATGAACCCACGAAAGTGGTTTGGAAACACCTTTACCACACACACACAACCATATGCATAGCGGTAGAAGGAGAAGTTTGTTTGTTTGTTGGTTGGTTGGGTCAAAGCCAGGGGCACGGGTGGAGAGAGAAATGAAGGACGAGGAAGAGGATGAAGGAAGAGAGAAGCATGAGAGTTGACCATGGACCCCCGACCGTTTCCCCCGCTACTCAGTGTTTACTATAGAAATAACCCTAAAAACCTCCCTCCGTACATATACCCAGTAGAGTGTTTCTCGACTTGTTTTGCTTGATGCCGTCTCGCCCGTCTCTGCGACGCCACCGTCTCTTATTCGATCTTGTCTGCGTAGTAGTATTAGGCTGTTTTAGGTGCCTTGGCGGAGAAGACCTTGGTGAAGCCAAGGAATGCATGGTTGGTCGATACGGTACGGTACGTACCCGGTACCGGCTTCCAAGTGTACCTCGCCTAGAAACTGCAGGTACCGAGGAGGAGGTAAGTACGAATACCTATAGGGTAGTTAGGTAGGTAGGCAAGTAGGTAATGAGTGAGTGAGTGAGTGAGTGACCCCTGACAGGGAGGACTTCCCCGCCCATTGGAGAGCTCCTGCAACACATCTGACACGCGACGCACGAGCCCCTTTGAACGTCCATCAACCGGGGTCTTGACACAAGAAACATTCTACCACGGGCTTAATCGCACATCCATCGCATCGCATCGCTTCGCTCCACATCACAGCACGCAGCAGCAGCAGCAGCACCACCACCACCACCGCCCACCCTATAATACCACCGTATGATGTACACTAATAGTGTCGGTACTTCGTAGTGAGTGCTACCATGTATGTAGCGCAACCGCAGCGATCAAACAATGGCAGCATCCCTCTTTAATCCCCGACCCGCTCGCGTATCCTTTCCCTCGTCGCAACACCGCCTCGCCTCATCTTCGCCTGGGGCATCCGGTGGTGGCGGGCATTTTGCCATGTACGGCGTATCCATGCAAAAACCGTGGCTACCATGAACGAAGACACGCACACGAGAGACCCAGCTACACATTCCCGACCAAATCCCATGGATGAAGGAATGAATGAATGAATGAACGGGCACAGACAAGGCCCAGGATCCGGGTCCGGCCAAGCTCGCGGGCCTTGTCACGTCTACCACACTCGCGGAGCGCGCGCGAGAGAGAGCGAGCACACATCACCACCATTGTGTCGTATCGTAGGTATCTTGTCCCTTTTCCCTGGTCCACACACCCCCGAGGCCCAGTCCCGCAGCTCCCCCACGAACATCCCAAACGCTGGTCTAGGCAGCCTGTGTCGAGCTCGAACACCCTGCCCTCCCCTCCCGTGGCAGGCATGCTTCAAGGCCGGGGGCGCTGCCACTGGGGTCTTGCTGCTCGCTCGCTCGCTCGCTCTCTCTTTGCTTTTTTTATCCTTGTCGAGATTGATGGCACGGGCGTATTTAATACCAAAATCTCCCGTGGTAAACGAACGCCCGCGAGCTGCCGCCCCTGAGAAACACCAGACCGCCCATCCATATATATCAATGGGACGAAAGTAGCGGCTTCCACCCTCCTCCACTTCTCTCCGCCTCCACCGCTCGCTTTCCTGTGGCTTCTTTATGCGGGTTTTCGTCTCCGTCTTCTTCTTCTTCTTCTGCTGCTCCTCTTAGCTTCTTCCTATTCCCGTCGTGTAGATCACGGCCAAGCCTTATCCTTCCTAGTTCTTTCGTCGTCTTCTTCTCCTACGCCCGCTCCTTCTCCTACGCCCGCTCCTTCTCCTACGCCCGCTCCTTCTCCTACGCCCGCTCCTTCGTCGCCATCATGAGGACCTCACTCGTGCTCCTGGCCGCAGGCTCTGCCCTCGCCCTCCGGGACTCCAAGATCATGTCGGCGGGCTCCGGCGAGATGTGCATCTCGTCACAGCTGCTCGCCGCCTCATCGGGCGAATTCGTCTGCCGCAACAACAAGGACGGCGCTGGCCTCCTCTACAACGACCGCGGGGACCAGCAGTTCCCCTTGACGGGCGCCTCATCCCCCTTCACATCCTCGTCACCCTCGCACCCGGTGTGGACGCACTCGAGCCCATGCTTCAGGAACGCCACCGATAGCCCCGAGTTCTGCATATACCACGCCGCTGGTTACGCTGCCGGCAAGGGCATCTCAATCATCACCGACGCCGAGCGCGCCGCCCACCTCACCCGCGCCCGGGGCTTCGTGCATCCCGAGGAGCTCGAGGGTGCCAACAAGCCGCTGCCCAAGTTCGAGGTCGCCAAAGTCCCCGGCAAGGACTACGGCCTCGTGGCCACCCTGCCCATCCGCCGCGGCGAGATCATCCTCCGCGAGACGGCCAGCCTACTCATCGACTACGCCGCCTTCACCCACATCCCCGTCGAAGACATGCGCAAGCTGCAGGCCCAAGCCATCGACTACCTCCCCTTCCCCCACCGCGGCGAGTGGCTCAACATGTCGAGCCACGGCTACCAGGGCGACCACATCTCCATGGTCGACAAGATCCTCATCACCAACTCTTTTGATGTCGAGATGGACGACAAGCGCGACGACGACTTCTACGCCGTCTTTGTCAACAGTACGTCCCCCCCGACCCTACCAGACGGTAAACCCCCTTCCCACACATACACTAACACGCTCAGCCTCCCGCATGAACCACGACTGCCGCCCCAACGTGGACTACTTCTTCGACCCGCGCACGCTGACGCAGCGCACCGTCGCTCTCCGCGACATCATCCCCGGCGAGGAGCTGACGCTCTCGTACATCGACCCGATGCAGACGCGCAAGGCCCGCCGCGAGCGCCTGCACTCGACCTGGGGCTTCCACTGCTCCTGCCACCACTGCATGCAGCACCGCCTCAAGACGGATGAGTCGGACCGCCGGATCGAGCAGATCGCCGCCCTGCGCGAGGAGTTCAACGACTACACGCCCGCCTCCCGCGCCACCCCCGAGATGGCCCTGCTGCTCATCTCCCTCTACGAGCAGGAGCATAACTGGAGCCTGCTCAGCGAAGCCTACACCCTCACCGCCATCGAGTTCAACGGCATCGGCGAGCCCTGGCTCGCCACAAAGTACGCCCGCCTCGCCATCGAGGCCGGCCTCACCACCCTCTGGGAGGGCCACGGCGACGTCGTTGAGATGACCAAGCTCGCCAACGACCCTTGGTCCCACTGGAGCTGGATGCTGCGCACCCGCAAGCGCTACAGCTGGGGGGGCAAGCCCGGCAACAACGACGACGACGACGACGAGTAAAGCGGGAGACGGACGGAGCACTCATGACGAATCCTCCCGAGGGTTTCCGGGTTTGGAATTAAAAGCATTCACACACACACAAACACACATTCAATGTAGATGTGATCAATTTGTCCGGTGACAGGTACATCTATCAAGGTCAGGCCAAGGGGAGGGGTGCTTGTTTTAATCAACTCAAAGGCGTCACGGGCAACACGGCGTTTTATTTTTATTTATATTCATGTTGAGGGGGGGCAGGCGGGGGGGGAGGTGGGCTACCTCAATCTCCCCAGCTTCTACCATTGTAGCATGTGGACGAAGAGAATGAACAAAAAAACGTCATCTATCCAACACCGTGGGCCACACAACATGGTGAGAGACCCGGAATCGTCTCGTCCCGTCTCGTCTCGTCTTTTCGTCCATCGCACATACACAGATGAGATGAAAAAGGACGATGCCTCCCCCCTCCTTGCCTCCCCTCCCCCCTACCTCGCCCCATCGAGTGTTTGCCCGTGGCCCGGAATCGTCCATCGGCTCTTAGCTGGCCGAACATTCGCTCCGGCCCTACTTGTGCGATGATGAGACGGCGCCGGGCGAGAAGGGGAAGGGGGGGAGGCCGTAGGGGCACGGGGCAATCGATGGCCTCGGCAACTTGTAGCAGAACCATCTCACCCTGAATCATGTAAATAAGAAAATGAACCATGTATTGTTTTGAAATGCCATGTGCTGCTGTTCATTCGACGTGTCTATCTAGATGGAAATACGAGGCCGAAGTACGCCGGCCGTGGCGTACGCCCTGTGTGCCGCACCTCTTTCGAACGGGCCTTGCCTTCCCATCTGCCGTAGCCTGTGTGATGCCGTTGCCTCCAATATGCTTGACGCCGTGGTGAATGGTCTAAAACCCGGGTATCGTTAACCAAGTATAATGAGAGAGTGTTGCCAAAACGGACCCGATGACGCCAAAAATCAAGAAGAAGAAGAAGGAAGAAAAAGAAAAAGAGAAAAGACCCAGCCACTTCGGGAAAGAAGAGAAGAAAACGAAAAAAAAAATAGACAAACGCCTCCTGCATTCCGTATGCGAAACCCAAGATCGTCTTCAAAAAGTGAGAGATGGCAGCAGGGGCGCTCTGCCATCCGTATGCCACGCGGCGGACTTGATGCGGGGCTCGAGCTTCACCCCGGCATACCGAGCTGCCACCTCGGTCCACGCCTCGACGGTCCGCTCCCACGGCTTGAAATCAAAGGTGCTGGTCCAGGTGAGTGTTGCCCTTGACGGCTTTTCGTTGGCCTCCTCGACCCTGTACTCGAGCTCGTGTTTGCCTGCCCACATGAGGGGACGCTGCTTGACCGTCATGTGCTTCAGCCGGGGCATCGTGTACGCCATCCGAGCGGCGGCGAGCGAGACGTTCTGGCGGAAGTCGACAAGCTCCGACGACTCGTTGATGTTGTCGCCCTGCTTGTGCCACTCCGTGTTGTACCAGATGGAGCCGTACGAGATGTACAGCGTCTCGAGGTGCCAGAACTCAGGGTGGTAGAGGCGATGGGCCAGGAAAGGCTCCGTGTCGTCGGCGCCAAGGGGCCAGTGGGGGCGGAGGAACTCCCGGATGCGCACGACGTTGGTGACATTCAGATGCTTGAGGTGCTGGGCGGTGGAGCGGAGCCTCTCGCAGAGCTTGGCGCCGCTGTCACCCTCGGCCAGGGCCTCGTGGGGGATCTGGCGCCATGACGAGATGGTATTGCTGGCCATGGTGAGCGACTTGAGCGTGATGGGCCAGTTGCTCATGGAGCCGGCGAATTCTGCAAGGGTGGTCAGTTGGCATGCACTTGAAGAGGATAAGATGAGGGGGGGTGCGACGCACGGTTAAAGTGGATTTTACGCGTCTCCTTCTTGCGGTCCTTGGTGATGTCGAAGCAGGCTTCTTGCAGGCCCGGCAGTCTTGCAACAATGTCGGCATGGGCGGCAGGCATCAGAGCCCGGTGGTTCTGGGGGCTCAAAGTGAAGGAGCGGATGACACTGACGGGGGGCAGGCGGTTGACCCTGTCAAACTCCTCGTCCTGGCCAACAAAGTCGATCCAGGAATCGGCAAAGCGCTTCTCGCCAATGTCTTTGATGTTCCATCTGCGGCGTTGCCACAGTTCAAAGTTGGCGTTGCGAAGGTCGCTGGGTGAGGAGATGCTCAGGGTGAAGCGGATACCGCCGCTGGTGACATCGGCGGCGGACCATCGGCTCATGATGTGAAAGAGGCGGTAAAAGGCACGGGTGAAGCAGATATTGTTCTCAGCCTTGTCCTCCCAGGTCTCTTTCTTCTCGCAGGGATCATTGTCGTATGTGGGCAGATCGACGTGCAGGTTAATCTGCCTCACGATACCCCGCCTTGAGCCAACCATGGCGGTCTCGAAGTCGTCCAGGTTGGCCTGAGTGACTCGCAGGACGGCAAAGTTGAAACGCTCAACGATGGCCTGCCACTCCTTGCAGACGAGTGCGTAATTGGCGATGGAGTCGGAATCATCGCCATGGCGCCAGTGGTCGACGACGTGCTCGACTACTGCGGCGCGGAGCTCCGGGGGGAGCTGACAGAACCTATCCATCCTGTTGGGAGGAGAAGATGGACCGCAAGATATGAAAGGGGGGGGAGGGAATGAGGGTTGGAGAGTATAGTATAGCGGCTCTGCGAGACTGCGCAAAAGCAGATGATGTTGCAGGATGAGACGGCACGAGGTTGACTTGAGTTCGGCTGCAGCCTGCCACTCTGGTCGGCAAGTATCGGTCAGGTCAGGTCAGGTCCAAGTATAGGGTGGTGTGGTAGTGAGTGCAGCCAGCCAGCGTGCGTGGTAAGAGGGCGTTTGGCGGGCAAGTGAGCAAGCGGGCGAGTGGCAGGCAGGGCGGGGAGCGCACCTGATTACCCTCTTTCTTGGTGGGATGGGATGGGACGGGATGAGATGGGACGGGAAGCGGGACAAGAGAGTACTTCTGTCGAGAGAGGGAGGATTCCGTCGGTGAGGGTTGGGCTGGGGGGGAAAGTGTGACGACGCATGTACCGCCGTGGTACCTCGACTGGCCCTCACAAAGGGCGCTGAGCTTGCCCAGGTAGGTTACCCGGGTATTAGTTTGTCTGGCCTACACTGCCAGCCAAGCCCACCGTTTGCTAGAGGAGCGGCGATACTGTATACAGCGAAGGTAGGTAGGTAGGTAAGTAGGTAGGGAAGGAGTTAGGTAGAGTACGGAGTATGGATACCTCAAGAAGGCAACCAACACTGACGGATAGATGGCGGGTGCGGGGCTGGGAACCAGTGTGTGTTTGACAGACCGACAGATGGCACCGGGCGATGACCTCTGGGAGGGGAGGAGACAGACTCTCAAATATGGCGTTGCCGTCCATCCGCTTTGGCTCGGTTTGATATCCCAGAGACAGGCTCTCTCTCTCTCTTTCTCTCTCTCTCTCTCTCCCTCTCTCTTGTTTGTCGGTATCGACCTGCGACCCAAACGACAATCGAGTACTCATGTGCCAAAGGGGAAGTGACACAAGACGGACAGGCAGGGTCAAAGGCGCTGGCAGATCCAGGGTACGATGTACATCCACCACAGGTATCGTATCGTATCGTATCGTACAGTACATACACTATCCGTCCGTACCTTGGTGTCTTATCGTAACTGCCTACCTTATCATACCGCATCACACTTCTTCCCTTCCCTTGCCTTGCCTTCCCTTCCCCGGCCGTCAAGGGGTTGTCGCAGTGCATGCCGCTATCTTGGCCCTCCACTCTGCTGCTTATCGATAACGCATCCCCAGCGCAGCGAGCCTTCAGGGTCCCCGACCCGCTAATCAGTGTAAGTACGGATAGAGGGAATTGATTACCTAGGTACCTATTTGTAGGGACGCTCGGTCGGTCGGTCGGTCGGTCGGTCAGGTGGTCCCTCCCAGTGTCAAGCATCATTCAAACACGAGCCGGTTGTCCGCAAACCGGTGGGCTGCTGCCGCCGCCGCATAAATGACACTGCCACACCATCTTCTAAATCCTGCCTGTCCTGAATAATCCCAGATCTGTCGTCTCAGGATGCAGGCACTGGGCATACACTACATGGTTGGACTGACGCTGGACTGCCTGCACCAAACGCACACATTCACCGCCAAGCCCGCTCCCCGCCCCAGCTGGAACCGACCTGCGCTGGACCTGATGGCCGGCCGGTTTCACTGCACTCGCAGTGGCAGCCTCTGGTTCCAGCCCCATCCTCACTGAATCAAGGCTAGTGCGGGGTTCTTATGCTGAGCCCACCTGCTGCCGTTTCTGGGTCGCTGCTTGCTGCCATCGCCCACCGCGTACCTAGGTACATACCTAGTACGGATAGAGTGGACCTATCACTTGTTGGCACTAGTTTAGTATCCGTATTTCGAGCTGCAATGTGGTGAGGTGCTAATTGTAATGCCGAGTAGGTAATACCTGGTGGAGAGAAATTAGATTGGGACCTTCCCCTTGTCCTCTTCTCCGGCCTCACTGCATTCAGCAGCCGATGACGAAACTTGGAAAGACGCAGCCTCTCTCTCCATCTCTTTTCTCCCCCTCTTACGTACTCTCCCCTCCCCCTTCCCTTCGACTGACTCCCTCTCTCTGCTCGTTTCGCCCAGACTTCTTCACCCACTCCGAGCGACAGATAGAGAGGTGCCGAGTTGAACCATGATTGAAGCGACAAATCACCCCATTGCCATGGCTGAGAAGCCCAACAGCCTCCAGGCCCTGCGCGAGTCCAAGCCACCCGCGACCGACACATTCACCTATCTCACCATCATCGGTGAGGTGCTTTCGCCCGAAATCTTGCCCGAACTCAACGACATTCTCCAGGATGCCCAGCTGACCCAGGACATCGGCTGGGACTTGGTCGAGATGCTCGTGCCCATCCAGGGGAGCGAGCATTGCCTCGAGACCATCGCCCAGCTCGGCAACCCGCGCGAGGTCATCCTGAAGGTCCTCGAGGTCTTGGAAAAGACCGTCGACGAGGCCACCGACGATGAGGACGACCCCGCGACGACGGCCATCTTTGTTCACCTTGTCGGCATGTTGAGCATCCTGCACAAGCGCCTGAATGTCGCGCGCCCCTCACGCTTCGTTCACACGACTCTCCAGAGCGTCTACCGCACTTACCATCCCCGCAACCCCGAAATGACGGCTGCCGTCATCGCCCTCGTCCGCTCCCTCTCGGGCGACAAGCGCCCGCCCCTGCCCACCCGCCAGTCCAGCAACAAGCTCGACACCCCCTTCACCAAGAGCGACCCCACGAAGCATGCGCCCGACCCCGAGGCCGGCCAGAAAGAGCAGCTCGCGCCGACGGAGCCGGACACGACCAAGAGGTTGCTCCAGTCCTTCATCACCTGCATAATCGAGGCCTACGTCAACTGTACGGGCATGGAGTGGGCATCGCGCCTGTTGGAATTCTACAGCCCAGAGCGTGTCGTGATCCGCAAGAGCATCTTGCGCGCCTTTAAGGAGGACCCCGACCTCTTGGCGAGGGACGCTCTGGTTGGTCAGCTGGTTGTACGTGCATTCGTCTGATGTCGCGGACGGACCGACGAACCTGCTAACTGTATAACCCAGGCACTTGCAGGAGATCTCGGCCTGAACAGAGTGCACGCTCTCTCCGTCAAGGACATCTTCGAGGGGTCCATCCCCAATAGCCCGCTGGCCATAGACACCGAGGTCCTCAGCCCCGATACCATCAAGCTCTCCACCGGCGGCGTTTGGTGCCTGGTTGCATACTGGCTCTTCTCGGCCGAGGTGTTTGACGCGGATTACGAACAGGTTCAGATGACAATGTTCCCCGACCATCTCAAGCTCCTGCAGAACTTCCTTAGCGACGACCCGCAGTCGCGCATCGTGGGCAACCCGGGCACCACCGAGGCCCTCGTCGTCATGGGGCTCTGGCTGGAGAACTACAAGCGCATCTCGCCGTCAGACGGCGACTTCATGCCGTACCACCACCTCTTGACGCTGGTCTCCGTCTTTCACCCCTCGCTCACGGTCCGGAACGTCGCCACGACTCTCGCGGGGCTCGTCTTGCACGACGACCCGGATGACAACGACCGGTTGAAGATTCTTGAGGACCTCCTCGAGAACTGCATCTTCTCGGCTCTGCAGGCCTCTGCGGTGACGTGGCTGAGGGAGGAGTTGATTGTCGCTCAGAAACGCAAGCTCACAAACAGGTTTGCGACAGCAGAGGCAATCGAGGCCCTGCAGTACGCGCTATTCCCCAACATGGCATTCCTCAAGGAGCAGGACGTTCCGGCACTCTGGGAATACTGGGTGCAGAACTTCCCCTTCCACCTGCAGGTCGCTAACTTTGCCTACTTTTTGTTCGCCGGCACGAGCTTCCAACATCTGGTACCGGCCGGCATGCCCGGGGCCGTGGAGCAACGTTACGTCGAGCCCTTGCAGCACGCCGCGCAGACGCTGCTGACGGCCATTGAGAAGAAGGAGGTGGACGATCAGGGACAGGGAGGAGAAGTCGCCCAGCAGCTCGAGATTCTGACAATGCGGCTAAAGAGTCTACCTTTGCAGTAAAGTTATTGTGCGTTGGCAGCTGGATACCACGGGGTGGGCCCGGCGCAGGTAAGCCGAGATGTTCCGTGGTGTGGCTTTGCATTTCGGGGTATAGGTTCCACGGCGAGGGAGTCTCTTATGAGTTACGATTGACCTTGGATGCTGTGCAACGTGCAGCCGCATGAATTTGAAATTAGAAGGAAAAAGTCCACACAATTTTTTTTTTCATTTTACTGATACTCGATGCTGTATTCTGCAAAACTGATTCTATTTGGTGATTCGGTAGAAGGGGTATGGTAGGTCTAGTAGTAGCGGAGCGGAGCGTTATGGAAAAACGCGGCGTACCCATGGTGCACTATCACGGAGCAAATCATGGCAAAAGGCAGGGAATGAATGCAATGAGTTGGTGAACAGGTCACACGTGTCGTCTCACTCTCTACGGTTCCACAGCCAGACGCCCGTCACCACCCCTCCGAAAGCCGCATCGCAACACCCAAACGCCGCTCACAGACGTGACCCTCATACACTCATCACAGTGATGACATGCAGTACATGGACTTTGCATTGCGAAGTGCCGGGCTGGCCAGTGGACGCTGCATGTGGCGAGTGACTTGTGGCTGCTGTGCGTACGTGGCGGGTGCCGACCGATGGCCGACTTCATTGGACCGCATCGGACAGGGGGGGCGGATCACATGTGTGGCGCTAGAATAAGTAAGGTGACCAGTGGTCGTCCATACATCGTCGCGTTAGAGGTTCCAGGTCGTGCGTGTTTTGGGCGAGGCGCGGCGTTGCGTTGCATTGTGCATCGTTCCAAGAGGAGAGAGAGAGGAGGCTTGAGCCCAACTTTGGTTCAAGCGGGAAACATGGCGAGCCGGGGTGTGGTCACATCCTTTTTTTGATTCGGTTGAGGCTGCGTGCTCGTTACCGTCATGCTGTGCCTAAACGTGCGTGTCTTGGTGGAAGCCGACGATGTGATTGACAGCCAAGGGGGGGGGAAAGGTGCGTTGTCGACGAGGTACCGTCTGCACAGGAATTGTTGAAGACGGGTCGGAATCCAGAGGCCGTGTTTGCTTCGAAGAAGCGGGCAAGAGTCTCCGCCTACCAAACCCAGATCGCCTTTGGGCGGGCTAGCCCGGTCTAGCCAATGTCAGCGACTGCACTGACCAGGAGCTACCTCGCCGACAGGGTAATCCTTGCTAGCCGACACGCTTAGCGCCTTCGGGATGTGATGTCATCGGGAGTAGAGCCGGACATTCTAAGCTCAAACAGACATGATGCTTCGGGCAACAGTTGGAGCGGTGCGTCTAGTCCAGTCCAGTCCAGCCCGTCCTCGCAAGCTTGCTTTTTCGTGGAACCCTTCAGGTACCTACCTAATCACCGCGGACGTCGTGGTATGCTCCGGTGCTACTAATGTAGGGGGACAACAACGCCTCTTTTAATGCTTCCGCCGCCCTGCCCTCTCATCACACTAGCCCTGCTGGCTCCTCTCGCTTCGTACCTACATACCTACCTACCTACCTACCTACCTACGATAGGTACGTCAATCTTCGCATGACAACGAGCCAAGACACGGTGACGCGACTTCTACATCGCTTGACCTCTCGCCCCCAAGTCTTTTTCGCCTAATCACCCATGGTCGTGCCACCGGGGTATCGTCTTTAGCCCAACCCACTTCTTTTTCTGCGCAGGGCATTTTACATCATCATACTCCCCCCGACCTACACCACGAGCTTTTCCCAGACATCTCCATCCAAGAAACTCAATTCAAGATCAGCTACACGTGAAAACCGACGCCAAAAATGGCGCACCAACCCACCGCGGCAAAGCTCGCCTTGGGCACGACGACAGAGTCCGAGGCGGCTGCCACGCCGCCGCTTAATGGGCTTCGCATTGAAGAGATCGACCGGGACGGCCAGCACGTCGCTGTCGTGAGAGACGAAAACAAGAACATCGCTTACCCGTCCTTTGTGCCGCCCGAGACCGATTCGCCCCAAGTCCGGTCGCCCCAATCGACGACAGCCCCCAAGACGTCCGAAACGCCGCGGAAAGACGACGGGCCGCAAAAGAAACCCTCATCGAACCAACTGGCCCCTCCGCGTCCTGGACCGTCCGGGACGATCAGCCCCCAAGACCGCCCCTCCATCGACAAGAGATCGAGGACAGATGCGCCGTCCCGCAAAGCCGGACCCAGCAGCGCAGGCTTCCGTCATGTACCCAAGCGCGCGGGAACATCTTACTTGGACAGGGCCCTCTGGGCCGCCAATAGACGCGATTCGAGCTCGAGCTCGAGCTCGAGCGACTCGTCCTCCGACGAGGATGAAGATACGGGACCCGCCGCCGAGAAGAAGGCTGCCCGGGACAGAGCCAACGCGAAACGCCAGAAGGAAGCCGCCGAGCGTTACCGCCGCTTCCACGTCGGAAACGACAACTACAACACCAAGGGGAAGGTGAAGAAGGACGGCCGCCTGCGCATCTCAGTCAAGGAGACGGCAAACACGGGCTACTTGGCCAAGGCCTTGGGACAGGCCGTCAAGAAGGTCGTGCCGGCGCCCGAGGGCGAGGAGCGCCCCGACGACCGGCGGTCTGCAATCTCTCGATTGTCGTCTGCTACCACGGCCACGGCCGACCGCGAACCGGTACCACGACTGAACATTGTCATCATGGTCATCGGGTCGCGCGGTGACGCCCAACCATTTTTGAAACTTGGCAAGATCCTCAAGGAAGACTACGGCCACCGCGTCCGCATTGCAACCCATCCCGCGTTCCGCGACTTTGTCGAACAGGACTCGGGCCTCGAGTTCTTCTCCGTTGGAGGCGACCCCTCAGAACTGATGGCTTTCATGGTGAAGAACCCGGGAATGATCCCGACGCTCGACGCCGTCAAAGCCGGAGACATTGGCCGGCGCAGATCGGCCATGGCCGAAATGTTTGACGGGTTCTGGAGAGCCTGCGTCAATGCCACCGACGACGAGAAAGACGTACACAATGTCAAGATGATGGGGGAGAAGGATCCCTTCATTGCCGACGCCATCATCGCCAACCCTCCCAGCTTCGCCCATGTCCACTGTGCCGAAGCCCTGGGCATCCCGCTGCATCTCATGTTCACCTTCCCGTACACGCCGACTCAGGCCTTTCCCCACCCGCTGGCGAGCATCAAGAAGTCCAATGTAGACCCGGGCTACACCAACTTCATTTCGTACCCCCTGGTCGAGATGATGGTCTGGCAGGGGCTGGGCGACCTGGTCAACGACTTCCGCGTCAAGACCCTCGGTCTGGATGCTGTTTCGACGCTGTGGGCCCCCGGAGCCACATATCGTCTACACGTCCCCTTCACCTACCTCTGGAGTCCGGGTCTCGTCCCGAAGCCCCAGGACTGGGGTCCAGAGATCGACGTATCCGGCTTCGTTTTCCTCGACTTGGCCTCGACCTTTGAGCCTCCTAGCGACCTGGAGAAGTTTCTCGATGCCGGAGAGCCGCCCATCTACATCGGCTTCGGCTCCATCGTCGTCGATGACGCCGACCGCTTTACGCAGATGATTTTCGAGGCTGTGAAACTTGCCGGTGTGCGCGCCCTGGTGTCCAAGGGCTGGGGCGGCCTAGGAGGGGACGAGATGGATGTGCCCGACAACATCTTCATGCTCGAGAACACACCTCACGACTGGCTCTTCCCCCGGATCAAGGCCTGCGTCATCCACGGCGGAGCGGGAACCACCGCGATCGCTCTCAAGTGCGGCTTGCCGACCATGATCGTCCCGTTTTTTGGCGACCAGCATTTCTGGGGCAGCATCTTGTCAAACTCCAAAGCGGGCCCGGAAGCCGTGCCTTACAAGCAGCTCGATGCCGAAAAGCTCGCCGCCGGCATCGAATACTGCCTTACGGACGAGGCGAAAGAAGCGGCCGCCAAGGTCGCCAAGGACATCGAACTGGAAGGCGACGGCGCAAAGAATGCCGTCAGGTCCTTCCACCACCACCTTACCTTGTCCGGCATCAACTCGATGCGGTGCTCCATCCTCAAAGACCGGCCCGCAGTCTGGACGGTCAAGAAGACCAACATCAAGCTCAGCGCCCTCGCCGCCGACGTCATCGTCGAGCACGGCGAGCTGTCGTGGAAGAAACTCAGACTACTACGCCACACCGAATGGAACGACTTCGAAGGTCCCGGAGAGCCGGTGACGGGAATAGCAGGATCGATCGCCGGGACCATGGGCAACGTCTTTGGCGGAATCGGAAGCGTGCCGTACAAACTCGCCAAGACCTCTCAAAAACGAAAGGAAAAGAAGGAGAAGAAGCGGAAGCTCAGGGCCCTCAGGGACAAGCGCACAAGCGCCAAGGACCGTAACCCCCAGGCCAACGGCAACCTCCACCAACACGTCGAGATCAGCAACGATGCCCCTCAAACGGATGCCCCTCAGACGAACGGCAACACGGCGGAAGATGGCAGCGCCAACGGGGCAAAAACCAAGGAGCAACCCCAGGCGGGCGGAAATGCGTCCAGCAGACCGGGAGCGCAGGGCCGCCGGGAAACCATGTCTTCCATCGACACGGGAACCGATATCGAAGACGCCGTAGACGAGTACGCCAACGATGTCGGAGAAGGCGTGGGCAAATCGGCCCGAGCCCTGGCGAAGGCGCCGGTGAACCTGTCAATGGCAATCGCACAAGGCTTCCACAACGCCCCCCGCCTGTACGGAGACGACACCGTCCGGCGCCCGCCTCGCGTCACCGGCATCAGCTCCGGTCTCAAAGCGGCCGGCAAAGAATTCGCATACGGCATCTACGACGGCACAACCGGCCTCGTCCGGCTTCCCGTCAGAGGCGCCAAGAAGGAGGGCGTGAAGGGCTTCATCAAGGGAACGGGCATGGGCGTGACGGGGTTCGTCCTCAAGGACCTCAGTGCCATCATCAGCCCCTTCGGCTACACCCTCAAGGGCATTGCCAAGCAAGCCGAGCGGAGGAAGCAGCCTGACCGCGTCGTCCGCCGCGCACGCCTCGTGCAGGGTCAGCGCGAGCGGCGCAAGCAGGCGGACGACGTCAAGAAGAACCTCGACAAGGACGTCATGGCTGGCTGGCTCACGATCCGCGAGCTCATTGAGACCCTCGAGGCGGAGGAGAAGAAGAAGGGCATCCGGGGCATGCTCCCGTCGAAGAAGGACCGAGTAAACAACGCCGCCTTCGAGAGCGTCGATATTGCTGAGCGCGCGCTCCAGGCTATCAAGAACGGCCAGGGCATGGACACCGTCGTCGGCACCGAGAAGGAGCTCCGCAAGGCGGACGAGAAGCTCAAGAGCCGCGCGACAAGGCACAGCACCGATACCAGACGGTCTGGGAAGACGGAGACGGCACAACGGTCCACGGACGCGCGCAAGTCCACGGAGAGTCCCAAGAAGCGGGACGAAATTACCGAGAACGATGAAGGAGAGCAACGGGCCGAGGCGGCGGACCGGGCCGACGCGAAGGACGCAGCCGGCACCCAAGACAGAACCAAACCCAACGGAAAGGCCCTGGTGAACGGTAGCGCCGCGACCGTTCACGAAGAAGGAGGAGGCGAAGCCGTGGAGAAGGCGGGAGCCGCTCAGGCGGAGGACGGACCCAGCCGGCGGCCCAGCGTTGATCGCGCGAGGACGGCGCAGGTCTAGAAGCCCGGGGGACGAATTAAAAGCGTCAGCGCCGCGGCGGCGGCGTTTCTTTTGTCTTTGCTTCGGCTTTTAACGCGAGAGTCTAGACGCGTCCCGACATGTGTTGTCGGCGTCTTTGGGAGGATAGTTGGTTTTTCCTTTTTTTTTTCTTCTTCCCTTTGTTTTGTGAATCTTCACCTAAAGTTTATACCCCCCTCCCCCCCCTCCATTTTCCCCCCTAGGGTTTTATGATAGACCCTATTGCAAGAATGTAGAGTATAATCCCAGTAATCCAGGTAACAAAATACACAACGAACACTTCCGGCCCGGACCGGCTGATGAGATGAAGTCCAAGTGACGATTGCCTTGCTTGTTTGCCCCTCTAGGTTTTTTTTCTTGTTTTTTTTTTTTGGGCCGCCATGAGATGAATGACCCGAGGTGCTCGGCCGTCTATCGTCACTCGAGGCCCGCACCTCGCCAACGCGGGGCGAAGCGCTCGAGGATTCCCGAGGCGTGAAGAGGGAGACTGTCTCCGTCCAGGTATCGGTACGAGACGGGTGGCCCGAATGTTTCCCGCGAGGGGGGGGGGGGGGGGGTCGCCATTCACGAAGAGGCATTCCGCCTTTTTTTTTTCTTCTCCTTCCCGAAGCGTCCCCGTTTCAGAAGCGCGCGCCTTGGGTGTCACGCCGAAACACACACACACACCAACACGAGGCCGACGCCGGCAGGGGCCCCGGGCGGGCCGGGAAACCGTGCGCACGATGACAGGGTATATATTGACAATGTAAAAGAGAATAAGAAGCACACGTCGAGGGAGGGAGGCGGCCAATGTCCAAAGGGGGGGGGTTCCGCGAAGGAGAAGAATAAAAACGAAAAACCAAACAATGAATTCAGGTGCTGCCGCAAAGTGTCCTCTCAGAGCACCTCCCGTCGTCCTTTGCTCCCTCCACAGGGGATTGTCCATCGCATATAAGCCAAACGGAATAGCTAAAGATCTCACTCAAGCTAAGTTCAACGCAAAATTCTAGGGGGGGACCACCTTTTTTTCCTGTTGTACAACCCCCGCCCCCCCGACACTCTTCACTCGCTCCCGTCAATGTCCATCGCCTCCTTGGCGGCCCTCCCTCGCGTCGTTCTCGCCGAGGCCCTGGTCGCCGCCCTGGGGGCGGGCTTCTCCTTGGCCGCGGGACGTGCCGGCAGTTTCGTCTTGGCCGCCGACCTGCCCTTGCGTCCGTTCGATTTGGGCGGTGGTGTGGCGGCTTCTTCGGGCTCCTCTTCGTCGTCTGCTGCTGCTGCTTCTTCTTCTTCTCCTTCTACTACTACTTCTTCTTCTTCTTGTGCTTCCTCTTCCTTCTCAGGCTCCGGCTCAGCGGTCTCCTCGTCCTCGGGTTCAGAAAGGGCAGATTCGTCATCACTATCCTTGCCCACGGCAGCAGACTTCTTCGCTCCCCTTTTACCATTCTTCTCATTGGGAACCTCGGAAAGGACTGAAGAATCGTCCTCGTCCTCGTCCTCGTCCTCGTCCTCGTCGGACCCCTCCTCTAGCGCAGGCTCCCCGTCAATGTATTCCCACTTGCTGACACCGTCCCACATCTCGCGGTCGTCGTCTGAGGAGTCACGCTCGGTGTACTGAGAGACCCTGGTGGCTCGGGCGCTACGTCTTCGGTTCTCTGGCGGGATGTCGGACTCGGGGCGTCTCGGCTTGACTTTGGCAGGCTTCTTGACCTTCTGCTTCTTAGGTTTGGGCTCCTTGGGTACTTTGGGTTCTTTGGTCCTGGGTGTCTGCTTGGCCTTCTTGGCGGGTTGATGATCTCCCCTCTCGTCCATGGACTTCCTCTTCTGTAGTGTTGTTAGCACCAGCTACCGAGCATGCGATGGGCACGGCGATTCACCTTCTTTCGGTCGATAGACTTGAAAAGACCATCCAGCTTCTCATCGATCTCCGGCGGCAGGTATTGCTTCTCGGCAATCTCCTGGGCGACCTGGTGCGAAGGCAGAGCAGTGTAGAGACCGATCGGCAGGCCGACCTTACCCGGGTACGCCTGGAAGCTCCAGTTCTTCCTTTCCTGGAATTTCCTTATGACGGCCTGGGCCAGGTCACTGATGATGTAGAGGTTCTCGCTCGCGTCCGGGTCGATCGCGTCGCGAGTCTGCTTGACCCTTTCGGCGTACTTGTAGATGAGCCCCAGGTTGTCCTCGGTGGCCACGTTAGTGAGGTAGTACAAGACGTAGCGGCCGTGGTCCGCCAGGTCGCTTGCGTAGGCCGACAATTCCTCGGCGCTGGCGTTTTCGAGGTTGTCCGGCTTGTTGAAGTCGGGGTGGTGGGCCAGCAGGGAGATGAGTCTTCCCATGATAGCCTCCATGGGGTGCTGTTCGTTCGTTTGCAAGGCGCGGACGCGAGAGCGGATCCAGGTCTCGACGCGCTGCTTCAGGTCGGCGTTGGGCTCGAAGGCCGTTAGGAACACAATGGTGTAGAAGCGCACTCGGAGCTTGCCCTGAACGAGGTACTTCTGTAGCTTCTCGAGGAAGCCGCGGCGAACGTTGAGTTGCGGGTCCTGCGCGGTGAAAGCAAGGCGGTTGAAGTCAGCAGGTGTCAGGAAATCATCAAAGTGCTTGATGGTGCACAGCTTCAACAGCAGTCGAGCGGCCAACAGGCGAAGTCGTGACTTGTGGTGGTTGGGCGTGTCCTTGACCTTGCAGAGCTCTCCCCTCTTGGCGACCAGCGTCTTGAGCAGCTTGAATACCGGGACGGCCTTCTCCTTGGCCTCCTCGACGTCATCCATGCTGCGCAGTCGGTTGACGAGAATGTGCAGGGACAGGCACTTCGCCTGCAGCTCCTCGTCAACGTCGGCATCATCCACCCACTCGGGGTCCTTGTCTGTCGCGTCCGTGCGGACCTTGAGCAGGATTTGCTGTACCGTCATGTCGAGAATGTTGTCGTCCACATCCAGAGTGATCTTTGGTGCCTGCAGTTCGAGCTGGGCGACGGACTGCAATTTATTCAGGAAGTGCGAAGAGCCGTAGTTCCAGTCTTCCATAATCTTCTCCAACAAGCTGGTCGCGTTGACGAGGCCCTTGCCGTCACCCTTTGCCAGAAGGATCTTGATGGCGTACTTGGCAGACTTGACAGGCCGGCCGTAGAGAGCGTAGCTCACGAGAGCCTGCGAAAATTTGCGGTCCTGCGGGATCTCCTCGGGGTATTTCTTGGAGTAGGACGCACAAGCCTTTAGGGTGTCGACAACGGTCGAGTCGTTATCGTTGGTCTCCGTAGGGGCCTGCTCGACCAGGCCCTTGCACAGCTCACCCACGTGGGTCTTGAACAGCTCGGGGTTGCGCTGGGAGATCTCGTTCAGGATCTCGTGGGAGACGGAGCCCAGGCCATCCTTATCGTTCCTAGAGTAGTCCAGGATTGTCGCCAAATGGCTGCGGTTGAACAACAAACAGGCCGACCTGTACAGGAGCGGCAGTAGGGTGTCCAAGCACGTCGCGCTCTGGCTTGCGTTGATGCGCTTGACCAGCTCCTTGATAGCCTGACGCACCGTCTTGTAGTCGCTCCCGGCGCTGACGGAGAACCTGACAAGTTGGTAGGCGCGTCGGTCGTTGAGGTTGGCGAACTTCTGGAGGTCCGTCTTGACCTTGAAAGGGTCCGGGAAGAACTGCGTGATGTACTGGACCGTCCTCTCCAGGTTGGCCGTCTTCTTTGGCCGGTTGTCGTCCATCACGCCGCCGTTGTAGCTCTCGCACTGGTTGATGAAGGCCTCGAGGACCTGCGCGAACTGGGGCTGGCGGCCTTGCATTGCGAAAAAGGCTCTCTTGGCCGCGGGGTCCAGCGACTGAGTGAGGAGCAGGATTCTCTCTGCCCGGATGCGGTCCTGGTCCGCAACGCTCGCAGTCTGCGAGCTCTGGCTGGCCACGGCCCTGGTGTTTTTGGGCGCTTTGATGGGGGGGTAGGACAATGGCACCAGGCACTCGAAGAGCACGCGATCCAGCAAAATGTTGAGCTCAGAGTCGTTTGCGTAAAACGCGTTGAAGATGCGGGAGGGGATCCCGGCCAGGGCCGCAATGACACTCTCCAGCCCGGCGGCCAACTCTCCGGACCCGACGGCCCACAGCTTCGCGAGCAGAGTCATGGCGTCTACTCGGACGGCGGTGCGCTTGTCGCGACAACGGTCGGCAAGACTGCTCAGAACCGAGCCGTCCTTATCCACGCCACCGGGTGCGGCGAGCTTGGTGACGAAGTCGCGGAAGCTGAAGAGCTCCATCACCTTGACAGCAGCCAGACGAACCTTTTCGTCACCATCATTGAGCTTCTCTCCGAGGTGTTTCACAAGCTCGGACTGCTCCTCACGGTTTAGACCGATACCGCCAGCCGAAGTGGCCAAGATGTACCCGACAGCGGTGGTCCAGGCTGCGCGAATTGTTGCTGTCTTATCGTTCCTCCTTCCGAGGAAATGTTGATACGCCGACGAATGCGTTTGCGCGAACGATTGAGGCGACAAAGGCGTGGTGAGGACGTTGTCAGAAATCTGGCTAGGGGCCTCATCGGCTAAGCGCAGCGGAGGGTACTGGGCAGGATCCAAAACGGGCGGCGGCGGCGGGCCGGCGGCACCAATTCCAGAAATCATATCTCCGAGTGTCTCGGTGGCCAGCTGCCGAAGATCCACGTTGTCGGCCGAAAGCTCAGCCTCGACCTGCGGAATCACGTTTTGCAACACGGATGGCGCGGCGCGCCACAGCTCCCTGATGAGGTAGTGGGCCTTCTTGAGCTCCTTCAGTTCTGCATCCGTTGGGCCCCTGGGCGCATCCTCGTCCTCGTCCTCGTCGTGACGGCTTCCGACAGTCTTTGCCGCGAACCGGGAGGCATCCAGGATAACGTCGCTGAAGTACTGGCTGACGTAGTGCACCATCTTCTCTGTACACACGTTGCAGATCTCCTTGGCCATGATGTAGGCAGGCGGCTCGTCCTTGGGCAGCAACGTCAACTGGCTGCCGTTTTGCTCGGCGCGTTCGGTGCGGCTCTGGAAACCCCCGGGAGGCGCTGCTCTCAGGAACTGGGCCATAATGACCTCGATGACCTTGGGGTTCATTCCCGACGCCTCGTCGACCAGGGCGATCAGCATCTCCGTCATGGTGTTGCGGACCTCTTTCGAGACACCCTCTTCCGGGCCAGCGTTCGAGCCGCCAGAGACGCCATCGAAAAAGACGGAAAACAGCTTCAATAGCAAATCATCGGCGCCGTCGACATCATTGATCAAAAGGATACTTTTGACGTCGGTGAGGGCCGTCAGCACATACTTGTGCTGCCTGTGGTAAGCATGGCTTTGATCGCTCAAGGCGGGGAAGATGTGGGTGACGACGAGGTTGAAGAACATCTGGTGCGGTCATTAGCCAGGGGACCACGGGATTGGGGTTTCATCACGTACCTTGGTCTGGTCGGCGGTGAAGGGCGCGTCGGGTGCACACAGGCGCAGGATGTCGGCTATGCATACTGCGGTGTACGCCCTCACGCCCTTATCCTTGTGCGCCAGCATGTTGCGTTGACCCAGCGCGTAGGCAACGTCGTTCAGAGAGTCGACCTCGACAGTGTCCTGGTCGAGCCCGCCGAGCTCTTCGGACAGGAGCTGCAGGCGGATGAGAAGTTCGGTGGTGGGTATGGGTTTCCCGGGCTTCCAGGTCAATTCTTGGTCGAATTGAAGGCTGACAAGCTCCTCTCCTTGTTCCGGCTCCTGCTCCTGTTCCTGTTCCTGTTCCTCCTCGGCCTCCTCGGCCTCCTCTTGAGGCTCAGCGACCTCCTCCTGAGGCTCAGCGCGACGGCGGCGGGGCGCCATCTTGGGAGTTGCGTTGCGGGCGCTCGGAGGTTGACGTGTTGGTGAAGCGGGGAAGGGCTGTATTGATGGTGTCGTCGATCGACTGGGGCGTGTCGGGGAAGCGATGAGACGCGAGTGTCCTAAGTCATGGATGGAATTTGGCGCGTCGAGAACAGTGATAAAGACGCGCGACGAGTGCGGCGGGTGCGGGAAGTCGCGAGTTCAATTGGTGGTGGCGACGGGAAGGGGGGTGAAGCTGGCGTTCTCGATGTTGCGACGAAAATGGAAGATGGATGGGAATAGTCGAGGCGTGTTTCGCGCCGACGCCTACAGTTCGTCGGGTTTCGCGTGCTTACCTGAGCTGAGGTAGAGGGAAGGTACCTGCTCAAGCTTGCTTGCTGTACCTTCCCCTTCCCCTTCCCCCTTGTCGTGGCTTGACGCGGCCCGGGCGCGAACACATGTGGAGACGCGGCTACTGTGCCTCGGGGGTGGTGGCTGGTGACGGAGGTCGCCGTTCATTGCTCAACTACCTGTCTCCACTCCACTTCACTTCCATGCTCTCTCTGCTTTAAGCTTCGTCTCAACTTTCTTGTCATGGGCGGCCGGCTCGATCATAATTGTTTACTTGTGCCCCGCTCAGCATTCGGCCCGGGACGATTTTATATGGTGCATTTGGTTCGTCCTTCGCTTTCCCGGGCTGTTTTTTAATCTGTTCAAGTTCACCCCCACGCCCCCTGTGGCTGCGAAATTTACTCTTAGTTGGCCCCGACTCGGGGAGAGATACAGGAACAATAATTTGGATGGGCAGGATTATTTCCATTCTCTATTTTGGGCTTCTCGGTGAACCTTACAGATCGATCGCTGTTTGAAATGTGAAGCGCGTTCTCAAAAACATAAACAGTGTCCGTTTAGTCGTGAGAAATGTTGGAAAGCAGCGCCGGGTGTCGAATCAACATGATGCCTGGCACTTTTTTTCCCCTCAAGTTTCTCAGGGCTCCATCTTTCACGTCAAACTTCATAAAAGGCCATTTCATGCCAACCAGCAAGAGAATATATCAATAGACGAACAGAGAACAGTCTCACAGTTGTATCTTCCCGCACCGGCATCAAGCCTCGATTCAGATACTAGGCGGTTAATTAAAAAAACTACAGTTGGGTCGATAAATCTTACAAACATAGCAAGTGATGCCCGCCAAGGTTTTCTCTCAGGATAGTCTGTTTCGCAAGTCATGGCAGTTGGCACAAGATAGCCAGGCCTGCTTTTCCCCCCTGAGTACGCGTATAGGGTCAATCGTTTGATGGAGTGCTTTTCAGATACGTAGTGTCTCTTCCTCGTTGAAGATGTGTATTTGAATGATTTCCATTGGCATTTGATGTTGGACTTGGAAAGCAAGGTCTCACGATAGTTTCACAACTCGAGAAACTGGCATTACGCAGGTCAAGATGTGATCACAGTGTTTCAATAAACATAGGAGTGTCCTCAAAGCCAATCACCATGCCTCTTATTACTCCAGGGACCATTTCCGGTTTGTTGTGCCGCATGCTGGAGTGGCTGCTTGACCAGCTGCGGGGCAACGGCCTCCTGTCGAACATCCTGCCATCTCGACCGGCTGCTCCATGAATACACCAGTCCACCCCCTTACTGACGAATTCACAAAACGGTTTCTCTGCTAATCCTGCCTCACTCTCTGAAAAGTTGCCTCTCTTTTCCCACCCACGCAAGCTTGGATCCGCTTCCACTCTTCTACTACTCACCCATCAACACCACGCATCACGCTACGGCTTTCGGTCGCCCATCAGCAAATTCAAGGTATGTTGACTGATTCAAGCATGAAGTTCTTCTTTTTTTCCCATTGTCTTTGTCACTAAAAATAAGAAACAGCACGCCTGGCTTCCTTCGTTCTCATTGCCAGCACTTTTTTGCCATCTCGCCTTCGAGGTAAGTTGCGATGACCACTATGCGGTCTCAATAGCCATCACATCTTTGAGATGGAATCAGTCTATTTGATATGTTGTGTTTATTCCTTGTTACCCTCGTTCCTGGATCGCAGCTCATGAGATGATGAAGTACATCTCAACTGTCTGAATCATCAGATCAAAACAAGCGCTCCGTTACTTCACATACACACCTCCCCATTCCACCCTTACTGTTTCTGTCAGACCAAGGTTTTCAGAGAATCCAGCCACCTCCTTCGTACCTTCCTCAGTTAGTTGTGCGGTCTTGTTATTTTCCATCTTTTTTGACGCGCCTCTCCCACCCTGCTTCGCGTACCTTCTCTCACTGAGCTTCTCACTCTTAAACACCAACAACACTCCACCCTCTTTTCAAAACAAGTCACCAACTCTCTCTCTTCTTCACCACCAACTAACCGCAGAAATCTTTTGCAGTCGATACACTCACTTCCGCTTATTCTCTCGTTCAACAAACACAGTAAGTCTTATTCAATTTTCTCATTTGTTTTACACGTTTGCCAAATACTCTTTGTGGCTCAGCGGCATCAACCCTTTGCTGTTATCTGTGCCCTCATCTTTGCCTTGTTAAATCACACTCTTTCATCGCTCCTGCGTATCTCTCTCCCACACACACTATCTCTCTCTCTCTCGTTAAAACAGCAAGTTAACAAATATCCAGACCAACCCAAGCCAGCCCTTGTTCAACAGGCCACAGGTTTTCATCACGATGATGAGTAAGTCTTCTGTTGTTTAAGCATCCCAGACTGCTTGTGGAGGAACTGACCAGCTTCACAGACAAGCACTGCCCCCGTAGCCATCGCGGCTACTACCGCGAGGATGACGACTTGAGCGTCCACGATGGTGCCGTCCAGAACAACAAGGACTGGAGCACCTACCGCAAGACTGACACGTTCATTGTCATCTGCGCCGCAGTTGTCCTTGCGTCCATCATTGGAGGTGGCATTGCCATCGGCGTTCACTGTAAGTGCTGTCTCTTTTCAGACATTTCACTTTCCTCTCATGCACTAACCCCAAAATAGTCGCTACTGGAGGCTCAGCTACCGGCACCGCTGGCCAAGCTTCGGGTGCTCACATTGTCCCTCGCTTCCCTGTCATGCAGTATAACGCTGCTCACACCAACGGCACTCACCATGGCATCAACCACACTCTCTCTGACATCTTGTCCACTGGCACCCCGACTCTCTGCTCCGACGACGCTGAGGACACCGAGACTGTCACCAGGTTCATGAACCAGACCACCGCCGACGTTACCACTACCATCAAGATGACTCGCACCCAGACTCTTCACCAGTCTGCCGAGGGTACCACCGTCTCATCTGCCAAGGCCGTCAACGCGACCCTGTCTGGCTCGTCCACTGTCTCTAAGTAAGTTTCCTTCCTTCCGATCATTTTTCTAGGTCGCTTACACTATCCCAGGTCTGTTCCCGTCATCACTCAGTTCATCACTACCTCTGTGACTGAGACTGCGTACTTGACCGCCACCGCCACCGAGAGCCAAGTCGACTCTGAGCCCATGGCCAGCATGTCTTCCACCAGCGAGGCTGCCCCTTCGGCAGAGACCTCTTCTGGTGACATCGCCTCGGTCATCCTTACCAAGACCCTGACTGAAACTCGTACCGTCCAGGAGGTCGTCTCAACCTTCACTTACACCCCCACGACCATTATCGTGTCCACTGTGACGGTTGTCTCCCAGCCCAGTTTCACTTCTTCCTCAGAGGCTCAGTGCTCGCCCGAGGTTCGGGATCACACCGTCTACGTGACCGTCACCGAGGCAGCCATTACTAGCTCGTCGCCCAAGACCTCGAGGACGTCCTCTTCGGCTCCTGCTTCCGAGGCCACTGACACCATCTTGATCACCTACACGGTCACCGTCGATGGCCTGACGCCCATCCCCAAGGTCCCCATCGCCAGCTCGTCCTCTGACGTCCCCAAGTACTCCCCGACCGAGGCTTCCTCGCAATCCAAGGCGACCCAAGTCGTGACCGAGGTGGCGACCCAAACTGTCTACGTCACCGTAGCTGATGGAGCCACTCTGGCCTTCAGCACTGCCGTGTCTTCTGCCCTCGGCCACGTCGGCACTCCTGTCCTGACCTCCACCGAGACCTCCCAGGCCTCGACTGCCACGGACATCGTCGTCGTCGTCACCAAGACGGTCATCTCCCAGGTGTTCGAGACCGTCAGCGCCTCCCCCGCGTCCTCTGGCGGCGTCGAGACTCACATCGTGACCGACGCCCAGACATCCGTCGTCACCATCACCGCCAGCGGCAACGTCCAGACATCCCTGGTCACAGTCCACAAGAACCTGACCGCCACAGTCACGCAGAACAACACCCGGAACAGCACGGCGCGCATCTCGACGGACGTCTTCCGTCTGCCCTCGGTCAACACGACCATCTACATCACGGGCACCCCGATGCTGGACCCCCCGCGCCCTACCACGGACGCCTTCCCTCCCTATCCCTTCACTAACGGCACCGTCTTCCGCCCGACCGCGCCCCCTGCCCTGCCCCTCGGCAGCGCCAGCGATAGCGGCGGCTCCCGCCCGCCCGCCAGCACCACGGTCGTCGTCGCCTCCAACGCCGAGAAGCGCGCCGAGCCCGTCATGTTCGGCCTCGATGCCGCCACCGGCGGCTGCAAGAGCTGCACCACGTGCCTGGTCATCTTCGTCCTGGGCCTGCTGGTTCTGTTCTAAGCAGCATCCTCACTCTTTACTTTGTCCTTCTTTGCTTTCCTCCTAATTGACGGAGGAATCTTTTTTTCTTAAAAAAAAAAAAGCAAAGCACGTTTCGTTTTATTTTCTCTGGACGGAGTCGAAGCGGTTGATATACCCTGACTCGCCATACCGAATGGTTTTACTGGGATGCCTTTTCTTCCTATGCTTTCCGATACTTGGTCATTCGGCAACGGGGATGAAACCGCAGAAGGCCTTCCGCCACGCTCTTCACGACTTATTTGGAACCACGACCGGAGGAACTTCTGGGTCTACGAGGGCGGCACGTTCCTAGATGCGCGATGCTCCCTTCTCTTTCCCGACACCGACTCTTGGGTGGTAGTTATTCTTCACTTTTTTTGTTGTAGATAACGCTTGCCAGGGGGTGGCGGGTCAAGGTTGGGTTTGTGGACATGGCATTTGGAGACGGGCAGCCCTTCTTGGTAGTTTTGAGGGTTGAGGATCCGAGGGTTGGGAAGGCGGGCAGGGTTTGGCTGCATGGACCAGTTGCCTAACAATACCAGGACACACGCATTATTCATACTTGATGGGCCCCCCCTCCCCCCCTTTGTGATGGTTTGTGGTGACGTTTCTCCATGATGGCCCCAATGTGACTCGACCAAACGAGTCCGGATGGCCTCTCGTCCGCTCCCTACGTCCTCTCCCCTCACTGACTAGATGCGCCGTCTCGGGACATTCGCGGCTTGTCAGGGACCAAACACCAGAGTCTTCGTCATTCATCGTTATCATCTTGATTCTTCTACCCTGTCGTCGTCCTGGCCGCTCAGTTGTGGGCGACCTCCAAAATCTTCTTCTCCATCTCCCCGAACGCGCCGACGATGGGCTGGTACCGCTGGAACACGCCGTCCTTGAACCCGTCGTCGACCTTCTGGATGGCGCCCTCCTCCTTCCACCGCTTCCCGATGAGCTCGTCGAAGCTCTCGCCCTCGGCCCGCTCGAGCGCCCACACGGCCTTGTACGCGCCGCCCAGCGCGCACGCGTTGCCGCCGACGTCGAGCTTGTACACGCCGTCGACGCCGCCCAGCACGTCGCCCATGACCCGCGCGATGGCCGGGTTCAGGGAGCCGCCGCCGACGAGGTAGATCCGGCGCGGCTGCGCGGGGAGCCCGTCGCGGGCGCTGCGCACGAGGTTCTGGCTGCGCAGGCGCATCGAGAGCGCCTGCGACTCGACGATGATGCGCGGGTCCTTCTGCCTGTCCCACGCGGACGCGGACTCGGCGAGGTCGCTGCCGTCCTGGTTCGCCGTGTACCGCCACGTGCCGGCCTTGATGTTGGGCACGATCTCGGGGAGGTCAAAGTACAGACCCAGCTTCGCCCTGTCGGAATCGGTGTGGACATCGAGCGGCGGGGTGTCGAGGACGGCCCGGTTGAAGCTGGCCCAAGGGTCGCCGCCCTCGGGCCGGGGGAGGGCGTCGCGGACGCTCTCGCGCGCGAGCCCGCCGTTCTTGTAGCAGAGCATGAACATGTACTGGCCCGGGGTGCAGGGGTGGTTGAAGAAGTGGTAGGCAGCGTCGGGCTTGTAGACGGGGGTGACCATGAGGAAGGTCGATGAGGTGCCGAGCGAGACGATGGCGTCCATGGGTCGCAGCGGCAGCGCGAGGATCGTGGCCGGGTTGTCGCCGGTGAAGGGGGCGATCTGGCAGTCCTCGCTGAAGCCGTAGCGCTCGACAAAGTACCGAGAGATGGGCCCCATCGAGCCGCCGCCGTCGTGCCGCGGCTCGCCCAGCTTGGCCCGCAGGTCGGCTGCCTTGGACTTGTCGCCGGCGGTGAGCTCGAGGAGCGGCTCGCTCCAGGCGCCCGAGGGAATGTCCCAGAGGTTCATGCCACAGACGTCGCTGATGTCGATGGGGGCGACGGCGCCGAGGAGCACGGAAGCGAGGAAGGATGAGACCAGGGAGATGCGGGACGTGGCGGCGTACATTTCGGGGAGCTTCTGGCGGAGGCGCATGATCTGCGTGCCGGTGAAGCGCTATCCTCTCGCGTCTCAGTCAGGGGCACACGCATACACATAGACATACACGGGTGGGGGGGGGGCCTCGGCGGCAGTGCGGGAGGTTGGGTGGAAACACGTACGTGGTGGGCGGCGCTGCCGGTGACTTCGGCCAGGCGCTGCGCCGTCTCGAACTTGGCGTCGAACTCGTCACACTGCGCCTGCGTGCTGTGGTCCTGCCAGTTTGGCGCGTAGGGGTGCGAAAAGGCCTGCTGGAGCTGCTCGACGAGCGGCTTGTCCGCCCGCAGGCCGCCCAGCAACGTCTCGGCTTCCTTGCCCCAGTAGGTGCTGCCGTGCTGCTGGCACGAGCCGCTGATGCCCTTGATGCGGTCCAGCGGCATCTTGGCCTTGAGGCGTTCCAGCACGAGGTCGATGGCCTCGAGGAACATGGCGACCGGGGCGTAGACCTCGCCCTCGGCCTCGTTGGTCAGGACGCCTTTGCGCAGGCCATACTGCTTGCCCAAGTCGGCGTCAAAGTCGACCTTGGCCTCGGAGACGACCGTCAGGTCGGACTGCACAACAATGGCTGCGGACGCATCAGAGCCGAGAACCGAGACGAGGGGCCGATGATGCCGTGGGACTGACCTTTGAGCTGTTGGGTCGACAGGTCGAACCCGAGATACAACGGACCGGAACTCATAATGGGGAAGACGAGGCACTCAACACTTGGAGATTGTCCAGCATCCGTCAATCTCCAAAATTGTGTCGCTAAGATGAAAGGCAGGTCGGCATGTGTGAAGGAGAAAAAAAGGGCACGCAGATCAACCGACTACTGCTTGTGAAACTTGGCCGCTGCCAACACCGCCTCTACGTGTACATCACCTTGACGTGGGGGGGGGGGGGGGTGGTGTGGGCATGGAGGGGCAGTTCGGACGGGGTGCATTGCTTCAGCCTTGCAGCAACCAGCTCAGGCTAAATGCGGGCAGGCCAATCGTAGGCTCCACAGTTCGATGTGACGGATACGCGCGCCAATGATGCCGGGTCAGCTTGGCGGGCGGGAGCCAGGACAGCCTCGACCCTAGACTCGGGACTTGGGACAGCTCGTCCCGCATACTCTGTGCATTTATTTAAACTAGTGTAGGCGGTGACCCTGCATATCTGTTTTGGGTGAGGGCTGCGGGATTGGGCAGAATTGGGCGGTTCAACGAGACACGGTGGCATGCACACCAGCGATTGAGACAAGAGCAAATTCCAATTGTCTGATTGAATAGCCGGGAAACGAAAACTGTCTTGAATGGCGGTCCTGTCGCTGGCCTTGTGCAGATAACCCTGAACGCCGTCCTGATGCAAATGGATGCCTCGAGAGGGCTATCCGCAGATACTATCTATACATGGTAATCCCTGTTGACTAATGAAGAAGGGATAAAAAAACAAATAAAAAAAACCCCTACATAAAAATAGAAAAATAAAAAAACAGCCACGGTGGCGTATCCACGCCTCCAGAAATGGTTAGGGAACCTGGGGTATCTCATCGTGAACGGCAAGCTCTTCCATTGAGCGTACAAGGAGCTTGGCCGACTCATTCGTGCTTGTGGCCATTGCCGTTGGCGTGGCTGTGGTTCTCGGCTTCCTCGCTAACCTCCCGATTGGCTTCTCCCGGGATGAACTCATCGAACCTGCGCGCAACCTCGGCCTCTTTCGGGACGAACCGCACCTTGATCCTCCGCACACCCCGGACCTTGGCGCCGACCAACGTGCGGACCTGGTCCTCCACATTACGGACAGCCTCGACAGACCAAGCTCCGGGCACGGCCAGATCAACGTCCACCAGGTAGTTCTGTCCCGACTTGACGCCGGAGACGTTGCGGACGTCGATCTCGTGGCCGTCAGTAACGTCAGAGAGGCTCCTCAGGGTGTATTTCCGGATGTCGTCCTTGACCTCGTCGTCGATGGCACGGTCGGCCAACTCGTATACGGCAGAGAGGGTGTTTTCGGCTCCGGCCTTGATGACAAGAAGGGAAATCATGAGTCCACCGACGGGATCCAACCAGGACGCATCCTTGAAAAAGTTTGCACCCAGGATGGCGAGTAGGGTGACGATTCCGGTCCAGCTGTCGACACGGTGGTGGACGGCGTTGGAGGCAAGAACGGAGGACTTTCGTTCGCGGGCGACTTTCATCGCTGTTCCCCCCCCCTTGTTAGCTTTCCTCCTTTTTTTTTGGGTCGACACGGACCTGGGAAGGACTGGGGAATGATGGTGCTTACTAGCGTGGTACAGCCATTCCTTGATTGCGACCGTACCCAGCGCCAACCAGGCGGCGTGCAAACTCGGGCCAGTATGGGCGTGGCTGTGGCTGTGACCGTGGTGAGCATGGGCGATGGCTTCTGCGGCGGCTGCTGGGTCGAGGAAGAGGTGGGCGTGTAGAGTGATCAAGCTGCTCCAGCACATGAAGAGGCCGCCGCCCAGAAGCATGCTGGACACGCCCAGAGAACCCAGACTCTCGATTTTGCCGAAACCGGTAGGGAAGGCATCGGTCGGGGGCTTCAGGCTCCACGAAACAGTGGCCAGCGTCAGAACGTCGGAGGCCAGGTCAGTCAGACTGTGCCAGGCGTCGGCAATCATGGCCTGGGAGCCGAAGGCGTAGCCGCCAGCGCCCTTGGCGAAGGCCATACCCAGGTTGGAGAAGAGGCCAATGCGGGTGATGCGCACGCCGGCATCGTTCTTGTTGGCCGAGGTCAGGTAAACATTGTCGTGGCCATGGTGGTGGTGCGAATGGCCGCTGTGGCTTCGGCGGGGCTGGACAGCGTTGGCAGTCGTGGTAGCAGTCGTGGTGGAAGACATGATGATGGCGGCTGGTATTGAAGGGGACGTGTTCTTCGCAGCCGTCAGGGTCTGTGTGAGTTGTGAAGAGGGTGTGGTGGAGCGCAGGCGGAGGGAATAGCGGGCGGCGCTGGGGGTTAAGTAGGGATCGCAGGGAAAGGCGGCCGGGCTTGACGTTTGATAGACGCGGAGGGCGACGCCGCGCAGATGTGGTTGAGGTGGCCTAAAGGGGTATGCAAAATGGAAGCAACGGAGGAGGGTGTGTGTTCCCGTGCCGGATCCTCCAGGTGCGGCTGCGGCTGTTCGTGCAGACGTCACGCAGCTCACATAGGAAAGGCGGCAGAGCAATCCCGCCGGACGCTTGGACGGGGGAGACATGCCCAGTAGACAGTCTCTCTTAGCTGTTGCCGGGACGCAAGGCTAAGGTAAATTGGCCCGACAGGCGTTGCGTGGACTGAAGGGGGACGAGGGGAGGGGGGGGGGAGGGGGGGGGCCACGAACAACGGGTTGGCTAATTGCGAGGAGGCCTGGGCCGCACGTACATGACAAGCAAGCGAGAGAGCAAGCAAAAAAAAAAAGGAAAAAAAAAAAAGGACCGGGCAAACCGTTCGTCAGATAATTACAGAGGGAGATAGAAGTCTCGGTCTAACGTCAGATAGACAAACGAGGGGGGGTAGTGCAGGTATGGAAGGGTGAAAGGATGGATGAGTGGAAGGGAGGGAAGGTTCAGGTACAGCGACGGATTGGGGATTGCACCAGGTGTTAAACTAGGTAGTGTGCGAAAGGAAGATGATGGTCCCGGTTACGGCTGCGCCGGAGACGTTGGTAATCCAAGCACCGAGCCGTTCTTGCTGTGCTGTAGTGCTGAGCAGTGCTTCGGTTTTTTTTCGGTGCGCTACCTACCCGCCTAATTAGTATCATAATGTAGGTAGGTAGGTACATACGTACGTTTCCAAAGCGGTCCCTCCTCAAGGTCGCCCAGGTAGGTAGGTAGGTAGGTACGTACTGGACCCAAGGCAATTGCGATACCTCAGGTACGTAAAATTGGATGTGGATTGATGGAACTTTCACGCCAAGACCAAACATCCGATCCCTGGATACGCTCTCGTTTTGGCCGAACCCACCTCGACCTCGAGTCAATCCAACACAAACTACAAGATCGAATTTCCTCCAGATCGAATCTGTACACTACATGGTCGTCGTGCCAGTGGTTCATCTTGCGCTCCTGCGCCATCGGGATTGCGGATCGGAAAGTTGTCTAGTATAGTATCTTGCTTCTCTGCGCGTGCAGGTGCTTTTGTCACTTCCACGGCAGCACACGTTTGTTGTTTGTTGTACCTGACGTGAGCAACAGCATAACTGGAGACGAGACTCGGCTGGAAACGCTTGCACGTGGCCCCTTTGCTTCAAATTGAGTCGTGACAAAACGACGACGTCCCACCGCCTCGCCGTCCCATCCGCCGTACGGACACGATTTCTGTGCATGTCCAGTTGTCCTTTCGAGTATACTGGTTGGTTGGTACAACAACAACAACCACCGCCGACACGATCCAGAACAGAACAGACCAGCGGAACGCCGCCCTCCATGATGCTACTTCGTCCTGCAGGCCCTGCAGTGTGGTAATCAGGGGCCGGACTTCATTGGTGAACCGGCGCCGTGAGCACACCCCTGAAGTTCCCCGGAAAGACTACGAATCTTTGGTTGTGGTTGCTGGCTAGCATGATGATGGACAGACCAATCTGCCCAAATTTGCCGTCGGGGGGGGGGGTCGTCGTATGTCCGAAGTAACATGTCTGCCTCAGAGTACCGAGGTACTTACAGTGTCAACACCCGATTTATTAAGCGCATGATTATCTAATCGGCTCCAGCACCGCCTTACGCCAGCCACACCGAGCTTGGTCATCCTGTGGAGATGATGCAGGCGGGTCTCCCGAGTCCTGTGAAGCTCGTCGCCAAATCATGACGAATTGACCACTGATATGCGATCGCCCCCTTCAGCTTACAAGATGGATGGGCCTGTCACAACGTTTCCGCTTACACGCGCTTGTCTGACCTAGAATTATCTCCCCGTCCCTTGTGCACTTCTATTCTTGTACTGTACTCGCGCTGTGGGCTGCATGTCCACGTAATACGTCGTTTCGGGCACCGTCTTCTCCTTCCCTGCCAGTCTCCTCTTAGCCTCCTCTCAGCCTCTACGGAAGACGGACTTCCCCTTGCGCTTCCTCGCCCCGATTCGACAGCTCTGGAACCACCTCCCACATCCCGACAGCCTTGGGCAACGCGACGCCGCCCCAATGGGCAAACCTCTTGCGATGCGCATTCCTTATACGGAACTCTTAGCCCCTCCAAAAGCCCGCCCAAGCAACGCAAACACAATCCCGGGTGCTGTCGCGGCCCTCCAGAATTTTTTCACGGCTCCGCCCCCGAAAGGCCTGCCGAGGTCGACCGTCGTATTGACTGGTGCGGGCCTCTCTGTCTCTAGCGGGCTCGCCGACTATCGGGGTGTCAATGGCACATATCGTGTGAACAAGACGTACCGCCCCATTTACTACCACGAGTTTCTTGCCAGCCACGAATCCAGGAAACGGTATTGGGCAAGGAGCTTCCTGGGTTGGACCTCACTTCACAAGGCGTCACCTAACAATGGCCATCATGCCATCCGAGACCTAGGGCAACTGGGCTTGGTTCGGAGCGTTGTTACACAAAACGTCGACTCTTTTCATTCAAAAGCCCATCCTGCCATCCCCACTCTTGAGCTACACGGCTATCTAAGGTCCACGGTCTGCGTGACTTGCAAAAACGAGTACCCCAGAGACGCCTTTCAAGACGAGCTCGCACGCCTCAATCCCGCCTGGGCTGCCTTCCTTGTCGACGCGTTAGCTTCTGGGGCTCTCGACACGGAGAACCCTGCCGAGCGCAAGGCCAAGGGTATCAGGACGAACCCTGATGGAGACGTGGACTTGCCGGGCGCGCCTTACACCACTTTTAGATACCCAGCCTGCCCGCACTGCCTCGCGAGGCCACCCTCCACGCCTGAGGGCACCAGACATGTCATCGAGGTCGATCACGACGGTGCGTGGAAGCCCACCAGCTCAGGAGGAATATTGAAGCCCGCCGTAGTCATGTTCGGCGAGAGTATCGCCGGCGAAGTCAAGACGGCGGCCGAGGAGGCCATCGACGGGGCTGGCAGGCTCCTCATCCTCGGAACTTCGCTTGCCACGTACTCGGCGTGGCGACTGGTCAAGAAGGCGCTGGATCGCGGTATGCCCATCGCGATTGTAAATACGGGAGGCGTACGAGGCGAAGATCAGATCTCCGCCGTGCTGGACCAGGATCCAACGGGCGCTCTGGGAGTCCGGACGGAAGTGTCTACTGACATTGTGCTCCCGGCGCTGGTCGAGCGGCTCCAACAGTTACCGGAAGGGGCACCGGGCCTGGACGGGACGGCTCCTAGGGAGAACCACGGTGTGTTCAAGGATATGCTGTCATAGCCCACGACATGTACCAATTCATAGCGTTTTCCATTTACAACCTAGAAAAAGCTCGACATGCCTCGTGCCGGCGTTTTGACAGCCTCGGGTGCTGCCGTCGGTTGCCGCTCCATGGTTGCTTCGGCCTTGGTCTTTGCCGCGGCCTCCGCCTGCCGTGCCTTTTCCTGCTTCTTTTGACGTAATACATCCTCGCGCTCGATCTCTTTCAGCACTGACAAGAACTCGTTAGCGGGCTAGAACGTGGTGCTCTCGAACTGGTGACCTACTCTCTTCCCACTCCAGCTCCTTCTGCGGGTCGCCAGTGCCCAGTGCCTTTTCCACATCAACTGTCTCGCCCCTTTGCAGCTTCTCGACAACCTCCTTCAGAACGCTGATGCGTACATCCGCTTGGCGCGAGAAGGCCTCAAACGCCTGTTTCGTCGACAGCATGTTGATGGACATGGATCCGATCAGCAGGAAAATGACAATGTAGAAGGTCGCCGGGTTCCACTCCTTCTTCCTCTTCGGTTTGGCGCGCTTGATCATGGGGTCGTCGGTAAGCTTCTCCCCCGACCGAAACGGCTTGGGAATGAGAGACTTCCAGAAGTCCAGCTGCGCGACCGTGGGAAGGGAGCTCGAGTGTCGTGTGTGGAGGTAGAGGGGGGGACGAGGGGCGGCTTGCGCAAATGCCACAGCTCGCAGGCACGACGATGCTGCGAACAGCCGTCTAGTAGGAACTCGTGACATGGTGGATGTTGTTCCGATGACCGCGAAAGGAAGAACCGTGATTCAATGTCGCCTTCTCACTGAACAGCAACTGGCCTCGAAGAACAAAAAAAAAAAGCGGGATTCTATAGCGGTTCCTTCCATTCTGGATGGTCCGTGCATCTTACGGTCCCTTCCTTGCCTGCCCATCCGCGGACCGAATCGGGTTTGCGGTTGCCCCCAGCAACGCGCCGGGGCATTGTTTAGCGAGACCTGACAACTGCCAACTGCCGCCTTACCGATCTGCATGGAGCCACCACGTCAAACCACCACTCGAACTACAGCAGTATTGCCATCAATTGGCCATTTTCTCGTCGAATTGCCTGGAATGAAGACTACATGACGATACGCTTATGACTTTGATACATACGACTCCATGACTTCCTTACAAAGCAAAGTAGACGCTGCCAAGGCGGCGGCAGCATCGACCGCGACATGCACATCAGCAACCTCGGTTCTTCTCAAAGAACTTCTCGCGACGGAGGCCGAGATTCCCACAACATCACAAAAGTCGACAGCAAGAACGACGAAAGCCACGGCGACGACGACGACGACGACGACGACGCGAGGGAAGACGACTGGATCAGCCCGAGCAGGCACGGCTGCGAATAAAAATGAGCAATTAACGCCCAAGGAAAAGGCTGCGTTAGCGGCGTACATCATCAATGTCGCCCTCAAGTCGCTGACGGAGGCTTCAAAGCCTGCGCCCATGGCACAACCAACGACACCCTGCCGGAGACGAGACTCGGGCGAAGACCTGCGGAAGCCCCCTAGCAAGCGGACCCTGAGACGATCGAATTCGATGCCGATGAGCCCTATGCAGCCACGTTCGCTGAACCGGACCTCAACATCTCCCATCACTACCTCCAAACCCTCAAAGACGGCAACAACGACAACGCAGACGGCGCCTGCCATTGCATGTCTCGCTACGGTCGAATGCTTACGAACTGCATTCACATGTTTGCGATCCTTACACACCTCTGGCGCGGTGACGCTTCCGGACCTGCAGCTCGAGAGCGGAATGTCTTCTCTCATCGGCAAGCTCGTCGGGCTCGGTCTCCAGGAGCACGCATTACGCGAATTGACGGTTCTCAAGCGAAGACTCGAGGCGATGGGCACTTCGACAAAGGCCAGGCCAAAAGGAGGAAAGCCGACGGTGGCAGACACCAAGGTGAAAGGGCTTGCGGAGCTTTTGGACTTTGGCGATGCCAAGTTCTCAGGGTCGGCGCTCGGTCTTGTCATCACGACTCAGACCCAAATCCTGCGTCTCATGTCTTCAACAAAAAAGGCAGCTGTCATCGAAACGGCGCTGCCGAGTCTCGTTTCTTCTTGTCCCACATCGCCAACAAACCTCCTTCTGGAAGCTGCCAAAGAGTCAGCGCAAGCCAAGGCAAAGGTTGCGCGGCAGCTCGATCTGCTCTCGCAACTACTGCTATCACTGGCTCCCAGTCTATCGAGCAAAGACGACGAGGTGGCCGTGGACTCTCGCTTGAGCTGCTCTCCCTCCACCGCACTGGAACTGCAAGCGCTGGGGCTGGAGGCGCGTTTGCACTGGTGGCAGATGGCCAGTCACAAGGCGCACGTTGACAAGGACATCATTTCGCCGCTTTCACGATGCATCACTTCGTTTATCCGCAGATCCAAATCTGACCCGATTGGGGCGTATCGGAAATCTTCCACCGTCTTTGACCGCATCACCGCGATGACTAAATCTCTGCGTTTGGAGGCCACTCTGTCATCAAAATCACCACTCGCCGTGATCTACCAGGCTCTGGGAACGGCAGCTCAGGCAGCTCGATTATATAGGGAATCGGCCGAGTGGATCTCCAAGATCAAAGGGACTCTCGACCCTGCGAGTGACTCGGCGTCCAGGTGTTGTGCAGTTGCCGCGCAGCTTGTAGCTGTCTACGCAAAACAAACACCACTGCCTCGCGAATATCTGTCCACGCTTCTGAAGGAGGTGACCGATGCTCTCCAGGGATCGCTTAAGGGCGACGTGACAGAGTTGGAGGAACTCATGGTCAACCTGTCTGCTGCCCGTCGGTCCGTGGTGGGTATCTTGGCCAGCAAGTTTGCGGACGGGTCAGAAGACGTCCACGAACTGATGAACGACCTCGTCCTTCAATTCCCTCGGTTTGCCGTCAGGTGGCTCGGAAAAGCGCCGACGAGGGACGCCTCTCCAAAAGAACATGTGCGCCACGAGTCTCGAAGACAACTATTACTCGCATCCGTTTCCCAAATCCTGGAATCGGCCCTCATGGTTGCCAAATCACACATCGATAGCAACAAAATGGCTTGGGGAACCCTCGATACCCTTCTCCAGGAGTGCCTCATGTTGCTTGATTGCATGGGCGACATCACTGCCGCCGGCTCCAAACCAGACGCTGCAACCTCCCACCACGTCAGACTATCCCACCTCTACTTCATGTTCTTTCACTGGTACCGTCGCAATTCCGAGAGCAAACCCGGCGACAAGACTCTCCTTCGGGCTTTGAGACGGTCTGTTGATTGTGTCAAGGACAGGTCCCCCGAGGAAAAGGAGAAGGCGCAGACAACAGCGAAACTGGAGTACTTCGCAGACCTCTGTGAGCGGACTGGTAGGATCAACGACGCCCGAGATGCCCTCAAGCTCATCTGCACGAACATGGTAGAGGAGGGCGTCCTGGCCGCAGTGGCAGCCCTGTTGTCGGAGAAGTCACCAGCCGTGGCCTGGAGCATGAACGTTAAGGCGGAGACGCTGTCGAGGACCCTGGGAGCCATGGTCAAGCTCGACCAGTCCTGGAATGACTGGACGTTCTTTCTTACAGATGTCCAGCGAGCGGCGGTCCTGGAGCGTATCATTCAGCTCATCCTGACCAATTCGTCCGGCGACTCGAGCCCCAGCGACATCAAGGACCCTGTGGAGGAAGCTCTCCTACGGATCTACACGCCCGATCGCTTTCCGGTTCGTCGCCTTCGGACTCTATCTCAACTACTGACCATGGCCATCGGCAAACGGGAGGAATTCCAGAACCTCCGCGAACAGACCGAGGCAGCTCTGCTAGTATGTCGTGGCCAGAACTTTGGGGAGGACGACAGCCTGGCCCCGTACGTCCCCGATCTGGAGGCCGGTCTCTCGTGTACTTTGGCTCTGGTCGCATCAGAAACCGAATGGCGGGCGACAGACTTTGAGAAGTCAATCGGCGTTTGGCGCGCCCTCCTCAACGAATGCCAAACCAAGGATGAGCTGCTGGCCAAGGTCAATGACGCGGAGGGGCTCCTCAGACAGCTCAATGCGGTCGCCGAGTACGCCAAGCTCAGGGGCGAAGATGAGTTTTTGCTCTCGGTTCTGACACTGGCCGCCGACGTCTCGTCCAAGCTCTCGGACTCGTCGGCGGACCTGCTCGTCCAGTTGCACAGCAATCTGGCAGACCAGTATACTCACCTGGGCTACTCCGAGAAGGCCAAAGAGATTCTTAACAAGGCCAAGGAGTTTGCTGAATCCACGGGTAGCAGCCCCGATCTTGCTGCAGTCAACCTCCAGATATCCTTTACGGAGTACCAGCTGGCGGCCCAGAACTCGGATGCTGCGTAAGTTGTCCCGCCCCGAAATGGAAAGCAACATCTAACACGAGAGCAGGCACAAGATGCTTCTACAGGGCGAGGTTGCGTTCGAGAAGGCCTCGTCTTCCATCCGAAAAGCGTCCAGGCTCCAGCGGAAGCTCCTCCTGGCAAGGGCTGCTTGCCTGTCCTCACGCATAAAGTGGGACAAGGGCGAATACCAGCATGCGCTGTTCCATGCAAAGACGAGTGTTCGCATGCTGTACCAGGACTGGACCAAACTGGAAGCTCGATGGCAAGAGGCGCCGAAAACAGAGCCCAAGCGGTCCTCCAGGCAAGACTCGCCCGACGCCGAGGAAAGCATCATCAGAACGGAGCCGTCCGCAAACCTGATTGAGCTGTCCGACGGCCCCGACAACTGGACACTGGCGTGCGCTCTGCTGAGGTCGGTTTTGCATCTGTCTTCTGTATATGCCCATTTGGGCATGTTCCAGGAGACGGTTTATTACGCAGAAAAGGCACACCAGATCGCCAACGCGACGAACGCCTCGATCCACAGGGCCCAAGCAGCAAGCTGGATTGGTTCCGTATGGATCAAGGCCAGCAAACTCGACAAGAGCATTGGCTACTTGAACGAGGCGAGACAGCTCATGTCCACGGCCGTCAAACCCACACGCCAAGCTTTCCAGCTCGCCTGCGAGCTCAGCGCTTCGTTCGGAGAGATGAAGGATCACGAAAACGAGCACCTACTTCTTGAGCTTGCCGAGGTCACGCTTGGCAAACTGAACAACAGCAACCGCGGTGCCATCACCGGGGTCAATGATGGGCAGGTTGTCACTAAGATGGCAAAGCTCACACTCAAGGCCCCGGCAGCCAGACGAACCAGGGCCACCAAAGCGACGGCCCCGGCAGCGACGAAAACAACGAGAACGACGAAAAGTGTGGCGGCTCCGAAGACCAAAGCTGCTGCGCAGTCGAAAGCTGTGGTAGTGGCCTCGAACGACAATAACAAGGCATCCGACCTGAAGGCCTCCATGCTGATGTACAAGGCGCTCGTTCACCTTAGCAAGGGGGACTGGGTTGACGCGGCAGCACTCCTCGAAGAGGCAAAGCAGATGTCCAGCAGCTTGCGGGAGTCTCTGCGAGTGCAGATTGGCGAGGCGATCTGTCTCATCGAACAAGGCACCAAGCAGATGGAGGGCGACTCCGTCTTCTCTGTGGTGAAGGAGTCAACAATCTCGTATCCCTCGATCTACGCGGCGCCTGACAAGAGCCACGCGGAAAAGACTGCGATGGGCCACTCCCCTCGGAAGGTTCAGGGTCGTGCTGCCTCCGCCGAGCGAAAGGCGTTGAAGGACAGCTCCACCTTCGTCGAGACGTTGGAACAGGCGCAGGCCCAGCTGATGGAGGCACAGGCTGCCGCTGCTATTTCAGGAAACGGGCATCTGGTTCATCGCATCTCAGCGTTGCTCCAGAGCACGGGCATATTCCTGTCGGCGGCTTCCCACCATATGCCCAAGAATATTGGAAGCTTCGGATACGCCACCTGCTCCGTCGAATTCGCACGCAATCTGACGTGGAAACGAGAGCGAAACACCGTGGCGACGGAACAACTCGATCCCAGCTTCAGCGAGCTGGGATGGCCGCTGGCTCTGCCGGTCAAGGACGATAGACGGGCGAGCATCATCACCGTCGACGACATGGCGAAGTTCCAGCGCGACTACGTCGACATAATTCCCAAGGCATGGACCGTCTTATCGATCGCGCTGAGTGACAACCGCAAGGATCTCTGTATCACCAAGCTGCGTGCAGGCCAGACGCCCTTCGTTCTGCGGTTGCCGCTCGAACGCGTGGCCTCGCGGGATGGCGAGAACGAACTGTTCGACTTCCAGCACGGGCATGCCGAGCTCATGGACATCATCAAGGCAACCAACACGAGCTGTCACAATTCCGGCGACTACGCGTCCAAGGGAGCAAAGTCAGCCTGGTGGGCCCAGCGCGAAAATTTGGACGAGAGGTTCAAGGATCTCCTCGACAATGTCGAGCAAGTCTGGCTCGGCGGGTTCAAGGGCATCTTCTCCCAACACCGCCATCGCGCTGACCTCCTCGCCAAGTTCCAAAAGTCCTTCTCCAAGATTCTCGACAAGCATCTCCCATCGCGTCGACAGGTCCGAGGAAAGAAGACCAGCAAGACCCCGAAGGTTGCTCTGGAGCCGCGGATCCTCGACCTCTTTGTCGGCCTTGGAGACCACTCGGCGTCGGAAGCCGACCTCGAGGATCCCCTGAACGATCTCCTGTACTTTGTCGTGGATATTCTGCAATTCCACGGCGAGAGGAACGCTTACGACGAGATCGACTTCGACTCGATGGTCGTGGACACCCTGGACGCACTTCACGCATACCACACCGCGGCCAAGACCTCGGACCCGGAGGACGGCGCCCACAGCATTTTGATCCTCGACAAGGCCCTCCACTCGTTTCCCTGGGAGTCACTTCCGTGTATGGAAGGGCTAGCCTATTCTCGCGTCCCCTCGCTGTCGTGCCTCCGCAGACTCCTCCTCGAACAGCGACCCGCCAGAGATGGGGACGAAGACGCTGATGACCATCGGTCCACAGTATCTCCCCTCGGCGGCACATACATCCTCAACCCCGGCTCGGACCTCAAGAACACTCTCGCCACTTTCGAGAATCCCCTGAAGGCTCTCGGCGACTCCTGGACAGGCATTGTGTCACGCAAGCCCACCGAGGACGAGTTTGAGGGTGCACTCAAGGGCTCAGACATCTTGCTCTACTTCGGCCACGGCAGTGGCGCGCAGTACATCCGTGGTAAGACGATCAGGAGACTCGAGAAGTGCAAGGCGGCGGCGCTGCTCATGGGGTGCAGCTCGGCGTCGCTCCAGAACGTCGGCGAGTACGAGTGCCACGGCCCTGTATGGAATTACATGCTGGCAGGGTGCCCCGCCGTCGTGGGGACACTGTGGGATGTGACAGACAGGGACATTGACCGGTACGCCGGGCGACTCATCGAGGAGTGGGGGCTTCTAGAAAGGGGCACCTTTGTGGACGATGGTGGAAAGCAGGGCAAGACAGGCAAGAGCAAGGGGAAGGGTCTATTTGCGCCTGCTGCCACGAAGAAGGACAGGGGGAAGAAGACGACGACGAGCCCTGCGGAGGGCGAGGGTTCCAGAGGGGGTGCGTCGCTCGTGGAAGCCGCCGCCAAGGCTAGGGACGCCTGTCGGTTCAGGTACATCACGGCCGGCGCGGTGTGCGTGTACGGCATCCCTGTGTATATTGACAAGGCCAAGCTCAGTGGCGCTTGAGGGAGGGGCGGAGTGTATACGGACAAGAGGAGCGTTTTATCATCAAGGAAAGGGGAGTGGAGGGGAACAAGGTGTTCTTTCTGATTCGATGGCAGGAACGGGCTCGGACTGGTAGCATTGGATGGAACTTAAGGAGTCGGATGAACATTTCCTTCATCATGCTGCTGTCATGTTCAAGTGGCAAAGCATTCAGGGGTGGTAGCATTAGAAGGGGGTGGAGGTTGGGTCATGCCTCGGTCTGGGGGTCACGGCCATTTCTGCATTGTACCGGTGTATAGGAGCCAGGGAGCGGGTTTGGATAGCGTGGGCAGAGGTCTTTACCAGGAGAATGTTCTCATCTGTTTCCTCACTGGTCTTCTTTTCCACTAACCCCCCCCTCCCCCTCTCCTGACGTGACGTGGGATTATGGATGGGATGAACGTTGTCATTGTCTGTCCTTGGTGCATCTATATGGCACAGGTCCGGAGTTGGAGGGAAGGAGAAGGGATACACACCACGCAAGGGGAGAGAGCGAGAGGGAGGGAGGGACGGGTGTTCGCTGTGCCGGTGGGACCTGGAGGCGGACTGGGATAGGCAAGGACGTCGTCGGCCTCTCTTAACGCTCGCGATATGGGCCGTATTTGGCGGTTTCCTCCGGACGAGTTCAGGTGGAAGAAGCCCAAGGAAGGCCTCGACGTGGCCCTTCTAGATGGAGAGGGGCGAGTATAACGGACGAGGGGGAGGGGGGGTAGAAGGAAGGGTGGAAAGGGAGGGGGTTCGTTGTCCGGAGGAACCGAGTTGACGGGACTGACTATTCGAGATGGCCGAGTGGGTTGATGGTTGGCTGTGAGACGTAGGGCACAGGAGATTGCGCTCGCGCGAGCGAGAGAGGGACAGAGAGAGAGAGAGAGAGAGAGAGAGAGAGAGAGAGAGAGAGAGAGAGAGGAGCCAGAGCCCCGGCTCGCTGTCGTCCTATGCTTGGTTCGAACGGAGATGGGATGATGGGGGCTTCATCTTGGAAGCATGATGGGCCTCGTTGATTTGGGAGGGGGGGGGAGGGGACCGGGTGGAGGGAGTTCCGTCGTCATCGCCGTCGTAGGATTTGTCGAGGCCAGCCGCGAGCGGGTTCTTCCCTTGTCCGTCGCCGGCCTTGCCCTATATGTGACGACTCGTCGAGGGATGCTGCAGAGACGAAAGAGGCCTTGAAGGG
>MU846141.1:0-30398 GCA_030867225.1 Colletotrichum caudatum
TAAGAATCTTAAGACGGAAGTGGATACTACGTATAGCATTAAGCGTTAGCGCACTAAGTAAGGATCACTAATTAGGTGTTGTTTCTTTTCCTTTGTTTATAACGAGTCGATAGGGGCGTCGACTTAAGGGGGGACATAAGAAAGGGGTAGGTAGATATACCACCCTGTTAGGGAAACTCTAATACAACTTAGACACCCACCTTACCACAATCAATCGCCATCACTTATAGTTAGTTTTTTTTTAGATCAGACATCATCAATCAATTGCTCAGAGAAAATTCGCCCATCCTTACGTTTGATCGTGCCCCTCCTGCGCGGCCTTTTTTCTGCAACCACTTTGCCGTTTGACAGGCCTGTCAACCATTTTGACTTCCCGTCCGTCCAACTCAAACTCCAAAAACGGAAGAAGGAAAAGCAAAATCGGACGGAAACCACCAATGAAGGCCTCGGCTGCCAGATCTCTAGGCAGCAGATTTTGTGGATTGCTCTGGAGATTCTAGCGTTCCTACTACCCGTGTGCCTACCTACCTACCTACCTACCTACCTACATGCTTCGTATTATGTGTTCCTCGTCACGCCTTTGACTGGGTCTCCAGTTCTTTAGGGCTGGCTGGGCCCGTTTCCCGTCGCGTACATACGGATTCCCCGTCCAGCAAACTTGCAAGGATGGCAAGCCGGGACGGGGGACGGACTGCAAGGGTATGGGGTTTATACACTTTGGAAAGCCCCTAAATCCTTCATCACAACCGGAAAGGCAGATGCCGTGGTTGGACCGGTCCACCTGATAACGGCTACCTGGATCCATGGACCTTTACACGAGAGAACGGCCATGGCCCAGCATCCCTGTCGGCAGAGCAGAGCAGAGCAGAGCAGGTTGCGCGCGCCCTTCCAAACCCCAGCCCTGACGCCAACGCCAGGCCTCCAAGTCCGCAAGCGAAGGATTCTTCACGTCCGACGTCGGCACACGCCATGCATGCATGCACGCATGGCTTTCGCTCCATGATCCCCTTCCCGTGGCGCTGTCAAGTCGCTTCGTGTCAAGGTACCTAGGTACCTAGAAGCAGCTAGAAGCAGCCGGAAAATCGACGTGGCTCTTGCCAGCCAGGCGGTTTGCACTCATCCAAAGGATCCTGTGCCTGGGAGGCATGCCGGCTACTACCTACTACGGGGAACCCGAAGGAGACGACCGCCTGCTTACCTAGGTAGGTAGGTAGGTACCTTCATAGGCTGGCTAGGTCCCTACTGACGGGATGCTCAGGCCTGAGTAGGTACTCCCCTTGGGTTACGCCATCCACGGCCAGTCTCTGCCTGAAATTCCACGTGATATCTCTCTGCATCAGTATTCAAGCCGGGGTTTTGCTGCCTTTTTCGCCTTCTTTTTTTTTCTTTTTTTCTCCTCCGTCATCAGCGCAGACAGTGTATGAGGGAAGAAACATGTAAGTTGATTTGTTAGAGCAAAGAAGTGGGCGGTCCCGCCAGTGGGGTGGGGCCCTGAATGCCTACCTAAGTACCTACCTACCTATCTGTAGGTAGGTCGGCAGGTTGGGAAACCTTAGTGACAGCCGGTACGGTACGGTACGGTACGTACCATGACAGTCTGGGAAGGAGCGTTGGACCCACTTGCCCTTTCCGTGGTGAAGAGGGAGACTGCCTACTGATTAGGTACCCAAGTACCTTCCTTACCCTCCAAATAATATTTACTATACTGCTGCAGCCGGACACATCACGGCTCGATCGCCTCTTTCTCGGAAAGAAACCTGGCGCGATAGGCCAACACCGTTTGGACATCTAGGAGCATACCAATCCGGGGGCCCAGCAACGGACCTCGCAATTCTCCCGGCGGCGCGGCCTCGCTCTGTCCTACGGAAAGAGGAAATCATGCACAGATCTCTTGGGCCGCATCGCCCGCTGCGGAGGAATCGCACGCCTGGTAAGAGCTGATGATAAGAGCTGATGATAAGGCCTGTCCAAAGGCAAAGGACGGTCGACACCAACCCCATTTGCCGCTGTGAGGCCGCAGCAATCCCCCCTCCCCTCGGACCTGCACTACCCGTCCGCGGGCTCCTGTTCCCGACTGCGGCTGAGTCCTATGCACTTGACCGAGGTAGGTAGGTACGTCGTGATCCTTCCTATTCCTGGCTGCTTCCTCTCGCTTTCACCTCGGCGTCAGCCCCGTGACCGAGGGTGTAGGGCGCGAGGTGCCGCGAATCTAGTAAACCACCCCCTGGCGAGTTCAGAAAAAAAACGGGGGAGGGAGGAAACGGGGGATGGAGGGGGGGGGAAGGAAAACAGTACGAACATGAGGGTGTTGCTCGTTCGCGCGGCAGGAGGGTCGTGTGCTGACTCTGCGACGGGGAATCGTTGTAGCCTTGGGCTGCACACCATCGCGGCACCGAGAGGGGAGAGAGGAGAAGCTAGCGGTGTCGGCTGCACACGGGGGTTGCAGAGCCTTGGTGAACATAAACGGACGGCCGTTCGGGTTCTCATTCCGTCAGTACGTGGCGGCCGGTTCTATGAGGGAGTGGGAGGACATTGAGAGAGGGGGAGGGGGAGGGGGAGGACAATAAACGGAATGGCGTCATGGGGTTGCATGTCTCGGGCGGGCAACAGCTGACTACGAGGCCCGGTGCCGAAAGCGAGTCACAGCGACGGCATCCAGGCACGACATAGTCTTTTTTCACCATTCTCGGCTAAAAGAAACAAAGAAAAAATCATTTTCATTTCTTGGGAATCGACGACGTAATAAAATACACACCGCGTTACTGGGTATTCTATACCGTATTAAGACACTGAGATACGGCGCAGGTCAGAGGCGCCGCGTATTGGGTTTTTACGTACTGTGATATTACATCTACCGGGTGAACCGCACTAGGCCTCTTATGGGGGTTTAGGGCGATTATAATCATCAATAAAATACACACCATGCGGAACTAGGTGTTCAAGACTGCGGCTGGGTGTGTAAAGAAATCAGGAGACAGTGTCGAGTCTGCTAGTATCGGGGATATCAGCAGTCTTATCTGAAAAATGGTCTATATGTATGTAGTATGCAAAGACGAGCAGCACAAACATCCGTCAATCTTGTACTCTGCCATCTGAGAGATACTCCGTAACCCGTGCGTCGGAAATCCTGCGCGCAGAGGGCAGTCAAATAATTGCAAAGCAGCACTGGCGCTGCATGACAAACGAAAATAAAAATGAAAAACTGAAAAACAAATGGAAGAAGAGAAAAAAGGCGTCGGCGTGCGAAAGGGTTAGATCGCGGTGCCCCTGTCCAATAACCATCCGTTCCCCCCTCTGCCAGACTCTGGCGCGCCTTGCTCAAGCCACATCCAATGAAGCATCGCCAACCGTAGGCCTATCTGCAAACCGAAGCCAATAATGACCGGTTCCTGCAATCTCTCCAATCATAGCCTGCGCGGGTCTGAATGTTAGTCCTTAGTCTCTAGCCATGGGCCGGAATAATAGGGACTTACTCACCCGACGGGCCTTGTTGAGACGAACATCCAGCCAGACGACGCCCTTCCTACCAAGAGAAGGATGTGATCCTTTCGCCTCATGAAGATTGAGGTTTCCAACCAAAGCGCCTACAAATCCATGGTATCAAAAAAAGGAAAGCACTCTTCCGCCGCCGCCCCCCCCCCCGAAGAAAAAAAAACGTATGTTTCCACCTCATCCCCGTCTCCATCACTGGAACGTGATGAAGCCGTGCCGACGGAGAACCCGCTCGTACACGCGAATCTTGGCGGCCTGCTCTGCGATGAAGCTCCGCTGCGCATCGAGGTCACCCCGCAGTCTCTTGTTATGGTCCTCCACAGCGTCGAACTTCCTCTCCCACGTGGACACCAGCCGCGTCAGCTCCTCGATGCGCCCCGAAAAGCCGTGGTGCGCATGGCGTGACAGCTCCCTCACTCGCGCGACCAGCCCATCCCGCTCCCTCTCCACCTTAGATAGCTTGCTCTTCGCCCTCTCCAGGTCGCGCAGGTACTTGGCGGCGTTGCCGCCCGAGTTCTCGATCGAGCAGCGCAGCGACGCGTTTTTCTCCCGCAGGAGCTGGTTCTCGGCCTGCTGCGTCGTGGCAAGGCCGCTCAGGCGCTGGCCCTCGGTATTGGAGGCCTGGAGATCGCACTTGAGGGTGTAGTTCTCGCGGGTGAGGACTTCGTTGGTCTCGCGGAGCTTGTGCTCCCGTTCCACGAGGCCGTTCCAGTCTGCCCGGCACACATGCGCACAGTCTTCGCGGCAGCAGCGGTGGGGCGACGGCTGCGGCTGTGGCTGCGGCGGCTGCGGTTGAGGTTCATGATGATGATGGTGGTGGTGGCGACGGTCGTGATAGGAACGGGAGCGCTTGAGCGAGACGAACTGGTATCGGCCGTCCGGAGAGGTCTCGAGGTACCACCGGCGGGTGGCCATACGATCTTTGCCGCAGCGGTGCGGACGATGGGCGCTCAGCGGGATGCCCAGTGTGGATTCGAAGACGAGAGACGGCGATTCGCGGTCTTGAGGGTGTTGGTAGCAGGCTATTTTACGTGGATCGAAATTGTTGAAAGGCGGGGATATCAGAGAAGCCCGACAGCAACACGACAGAATTGTGATGGCAGAACGAAAGCTGAAGAGACCCGTAGCAAGAGAGATCGGCACCTTGATATGAGAATCTGGAAGGAGAGGCAGCAGACCACAGAGGATAGGGCGATATGCAGGTGATCAGTGCAGGAGACTGAGGGTCTGAGAACGAACGAGGATTGGTGAGACACCTGCATGACGGGGCGGGAGCGGGTGAAGCTTTATTTTTAAAGGGTCCTGTTCGAACGGCAAGTGCCCGGGCATAGGACCGGACTGGAACCAGAGTCCTGAGAGGCCATCTCCGGGCTAGGCGTCTCTGGGCTGCCGCTCAGACTGACTGTAAGTCATCGGGGGTGTGGTGTATGGAGAAGAGGCACCGGGGACCACGAGGCTCAAGCGCGTGGGCGGGAGAGGCATGGGCGTGCCGGTTTGGTGGCTGACGCGCCCGTGGAGGTGTGGGACACGACGAGAAAGGTGTGCGAAGCGGTGCCATAACGGACAGAAACGGTTCGCATCGTCTTGAGGACGTTGTTCTCCTAGGCCGACGCACCCCCCCCCCCCTCCTCCTTGGACGGCGAGGTTGTCGGGTGCCCTGTCGCTGACCTAGGTGTGAGACCAAGCCGGGCTCGGGAGGTTAGAGTGGCAGTCATGTAGACGACCTCCCAAGTTATGGTGAGGTGAGACTTGGGTGGTCGTTTGGTCAATGGCGCATGAGTGGCATGTCTCAGGCGCGAAGGTGTGTGGGGGGTCATTCGGGGCCAGCTCCGGGGCTGAGCCTTCCTTGACTCGTCTGTTGAACCGTTACCTTGAGACGGACGTCATTTTAGACTGGGCTCAAACGGAAGAGAACCAGAGAAGCTATGGGGGTTCCTGCGTGCGTGGGTTTAGCCAGTGTTGACCGGGGCGTCCTAAAGCCATAGTCTGAGAGTGTAGTGGTGGCTTCTGTTCAAGTCTGGCGGACGATGATTTAGGTAGGTGGGTAGTAACCTACCGAGTACACAGTACCAAGGTAAGGAAGGTAGTGTGTGGGGAATACAGCCGTTGGAGAATACCTAGGTACTTCGTACACTAGAACATCTGGAAGGAGGCGTGCGCACGTGGAGATGGCACTTTGCGATAAGGACCCGATAAGGACCCGATGAGGAAGTGACATAACTTAGTATAAGTGGGACCATGTGGGTGGCTTCCCTTTCTTGGGCTGCCTCCACCTGCCAGACTTGGCGGTACTGTCCGGTACGTACCTGTCTCCTTCACGCTGGATCAACATCATCTCGGACGACACGACGACCACGCTCTCCACCCTCCGCCATCGTCATACTGCACCAACACGACGGGACCGTCTACACAGCCTCGGCGAGGCTGCCACACAAGAACTGCTAGGTCAGCCAGGCACACCCGCCCTTGGCCGTAGTGTGGCCTAGATTTCTGCTAAATGTAAATTTTCAAAATTCTGGTGCCTACCCCCCCCTTCCCACCCTCCTTCGACGGCTCCATGTCTTTCAGGTAGGGCAGCATGTCCTTCCTGCGGCGAGGAAACAGTCCTTGGGTGCCGCCGCAAACGCTTTTCGAGGCAGCTTGGAGCCGGTATTCTGATTACCGACCTGTTGCCTGATAACGATGGCCTGTTTATTCCGGTGTCTGATGGGTGCGTGACAAGGGAACACGAGACGAAACAGCTGCGGGAGGCCATCAAAGTATGAGGTTATTCGACCAAAAGAATGGCCAGTACCGCCTTTTGCCCCCTCTCGGAGAACCCGGCAGTCCATGTCTGCCTTCTCCCCCATGCTCATGCCAACTGGAATAAACCGTCCTGGGTTGTATCGCTGGATGTGGATAAAGGAAACGCCATCTGTTGTGCACCTTTTCCCACTAATAACGAGCCCAAGTACCCAAGGCGGAAACATGCTTCATCACACGCCCCGAAACTGCCCGTGTTAGGTCAGGTCTCCAACCGTTTTTCGGCACGAGTATGTGGCATGGTACGAGCGCCAACCGCCTTGACGTCGACTGAGTTGTATGACGATGCCAAAAGCTCCGGAATTATTCCTTGGTTAAAACGCATGAAGTTGATCAACCGGATATTGTGGTCACGTACGCCAAACCTCATCTGTCGCTCGGGGCCCAGATAATGTGGTGGCTGAGAGGGGGGGGGAAGGAGGGGTATACCGATCGACTGCGGGTGATGTCGCGTTCAAAACTCTTTACAAGGAACCGTTGACCTGCCGTCGGGTATCCTCCTTTGCTGGGACCTGAAATCATTCACAGTTCTCCCAAAACGCCGCCACTTCCAGACCAACTTGGGCTTGCTTCCCGCTTGCGCCTCTGGAAATCATGGCCCCACACCTCAAGGACTTGTCAAACAGCACATGCTGTCATCTAGAGTCACAACCCGGCCGTAATCCTGCCTTGCATCCGTCGGCTGCCTGAGTGTGGCAGGAACGGTATTTCTGTCTTGCCCGTGCTGTCTTTCACTACCTTCAACGATCATCGAAAAGCGCACAGGGAGGGCAACCCCTCTTCCCTGGAGGCATTCGCAACCATCCCCACACGTCACCGGGTTCATGGCAATTTCCATATTCCAAGTTTTCTTGAGCTACGTGGTAGGTAGGCGGGAATGGGCCGAACTAAACGAGTGACGCGAAAGTAAAGCTGTGCCCTGCAAGGCATCGAGCACCTCGGGGGACAATTCCGAACAAAAGTCTCCCCCCCCCCTCCCCTCCCTCTGTCCCGGGACACCCTCCCCTCAGGCTTGGGCCATTATTTCTTTCCGCCCTGCTGCTGCCCGCCCTGCCCGCCCTGGCCGCCCTGCTGCTGGGCTCCGACGCCGGCGTTGGCGTTGGCGTTGGCGTTGCGGTCCCCCGCGCCCTGGGCCCTGGCGGCGAAGCCACCGGAGGACATATCCTTGCCTCCCTGTGCCTGTTTACGGGAGGACGCTGGTTAGCTCTTGTCTACAAAAACTATCGGGAAGTAGGGAAGTGCGGAAGAGGGCGAGGAGGACGGACCTGGGTGCTCTGGATGCGCGAGGCGTCATCTTTGGTCATCTTTCCCGACATCTTGACGGTATTTCGGGGTGGTGAGGGGGTTTCTTTGGTTTGGGGATTGTTCGTGAAGAATGGTCTTGGTATTGGATCTGGTCGAGTGTGTATCCGATGAGGTCCAGAAAATGTCACGACCACCTTGGAGAGAGACGAGCCGGCTTCTTATAACCGCCTCAACCTCTCTCTTGACCCCCACCCCCCTCCACTGCTTTGTCCTTCGCGGAGAGGAATTTCGCCCGTCGCATGCCTCGAAACCCATAACCACAACACGCTCACGGTCACGAAGCGTGCGGGCAACCGCCAGTCCGTGGTGGTTGGCTGTGTTGGCCTCTCGTATCGGTGCCCCGCCAAACGACGTCTGGATCGGCCGGCCTCCCGCATCAAACCCCCGCCGGCCAAACCAAACGGACTGGCCTCCCGCATTATGCTTTCGCACACCGACAAAACTTGCATGTGGAATCTTCAACGACAACGTATGGTAGCAAACCTTTGCAAACCTACACGCATTTGCAGTCTTGGGTATGATTTTGATGACGGAGTGCGCTGACGACGACATGCCGCCACAAACTGAATCCGCATCGGTCCTTTGACAGGTCGACAGACAGTAGTACCTGGGCAGGGGAAAACAGGCTTCGCATGCCTGAGAAATTGTGTATTCTTCGTGTGGCCTACTTCTCTGCACCGAGTGCGTGCTTGTTTCCCTTGAGTGCGTGTACGTGTGTATGTGTGTGTAAGTGTGTGTGTGTGTGTGTGTGCACCGGTCATGGCCGTGGCCGAGCACCGTTATGCAAGGCAGATGCGCCGCAAACATGTCTCCTCCTTGCCCCAGCTCTATAAGTCCCCCACATGCCTGTTTCTGATTTATGAGAAAGATGAAGGAGTTAAATCAACCACAATGATGCAGTGCCAAAGAATGCCTATCACAGCCGGAGTACTCTCGCCGGGAGCGCGCCGATTAAACATGTCCCCGCCTCCTCTCCCAGTCTTTATATTTCTTGTTCGCTGCTTTCTCTCGCTCCTCGAGGACTCACTACCTCTCAGTCGCGGACTTGTATGTGTCATGCTCCTTGTATGCGTATTTCAAACTCAGCTATCGGCGGCGGCCTTGAGCTCCTCATCGACCTGAGCCCTAACAACCTCCCGCACCTTCTGCCAGTCGTTGGTGATCTCTGTTACCCTCTTCTCCTTCTCCTCCAGGCCGATGAACTCGGACGGCAGCACCTCCTGGAAACTGAAACCGGGCTCCTCCTTGAGCGCAAGGTCTACGGCACCGGCAAACTTTGCGGGGTGGGCCGTCGAGAGCGAGATGTGAGGCACCTCGGGTCCCGCACGGCCAATGGACCGCTCGGAAGCGGCGATGCCGATGGCGGAGTGAGGGTCCAAAACGTAGCCGATCTTGTTGTAGTAGCCCTTGATGGTCTCGACGGTCTGGGGATCGCTGACGCGTTCACTCTCAAAGTCGCGACGGGCAGAGTTGAGCACGTCTTGGTACACCGGGCCGAAACCGCCCTTGGTCTTGAGGTCCTTGAGCCAGGCGGACACCTCCTGGCCAGCCTGCCTCTTGTTCCATTCGTCGTCCATGCCGGCGCTGGAAGCAAACTCGTAGGCCAGGAACCACAGCAGCCGCTCAAAGTTGCTCGAGACAAGAATGTCCATGGCGGGACTGAGGGTCTCCTTGACGCCGTCTTCGTGCGCCTTGACACCGTCCTGCGCGAGGCCGCCAGTGGCCTCCGAGGGGGGCGCGGACTGCTTCTCGTATCTGCCCGTCGTCCAGAACCGGTGAAGGATGTCGTTCTCGTTGGTGGCGATGACAAGCTTGTCGACGGGGAGACCCATGCGGAAGGCGAAGTAGCCGGCAAGAATGTCGCCAAAGTTACCGGTGGGCACGACGAAGCGGACCTTGTCGCCGAGGTCGAACGAGTCGGAGGACTTGGCGAGGGAGAAGTAGGAGTGGAAGTAGTAGACGATCTGGGCTAGGATGCGCGCCCAGTTGATGGAGTTGACAGCGCCGAGGTTGTGAGTCGAGTTGATGTCGGGGTCGGCGAAGAGAGCCTTGACGATATCCTAGATGATCCCCCGTGTTAGAGGCCGAGTACGGGATGCGGCTGTCTCGGTGTGCGGCTTACTTGGCAGTCGTCAAATGTGCCAGTGACGGCAAGGTTGTGGACGTTGTCATCCAGAACGGTAGTCATCTGGGCTTCTTGAATGGGGCTCACACGGCCCTTGGGGTGGAGGATGAAGACAGAGACATCCTTCTTGCCCCGCAAACCGTAGATGGCGGCAGAGCCGGTGTCACCGCTCGTGGCACCGACCACAGTCAGGTGATGTCTGTCTGCACGTACGTGTTAGTCCAGCACGACCAATTGAGGCGGTGGCTCGCGGTTAGGCGCGCAAGTCGCAAAATGCATACCCTTCCCGGTCTTGCCCTCATTCTTGCGCACGAGGAAGTACTCGAACAGGTTGCCGAGGAACTGCAGAGCAACGTCCTTGAAGGCAAAGGTAGGCCCGTGGAACAGCTCGAGGAGGTAGAGGTTGTCATTGAGGTGGCGGAGCGGGGTGGTCTCGGGCGCTCGGAAGGTGGAGTAGCTTCGGTCGATGATGTCCTTGAGGTCGGCGGAAGGGATCTCGGAGGGAGAGATGTACAGAGACAGGATCTTGTGGGCCAGGTCGGGGAAGGAGAGGTCCTTCCAAGACTGCCAGTCGGCGGCTTGGGGAATGTGCTCGGGAATGAACAGACCGCCGTCGCTGGCAAGGCCCTTGAGGACGACATCTTCGAAGGAGAACTGGTGGATGCGGTCAGCACAAGTTCCCGATGATATTCCGATGGCGCCAGGGCGGGCGAGGCCGATAGCGGGATCAGGTGAGAGGAAACATGGGATGGAGGGGTCATACACCACTGTCCTCTCCTCGAGTGCTCAGATAACGCTGCGACTGGGTGTGGGTGTTGTCGATAGGCGCATCGCCGGTATCGCCGTTGGTGTCACCGTTGGTGGCCATGATGACTTTTTATGCAGTGTAGGGAGCTTGGGGAGGGGGGTGGAGATGGGCAGCTGGTCAAAAGGGGAAGCGAAGCCCGATTGAAGCAAAGGAAAAGGGACTGGGGCGAGAGGGGAGGGGGGGATATGCGCGCGCAAGACGTCGTCGCTCTGAGAGCGGCAATAAGATGGTAGCGAAAAGAAGGGCGGCGGTGTGTGAGAGGCACAATCGGAAAGGGAACGGGGAAAGAGGAAGAAAGTACAGAGAGATAAAAATAAAACAAAAATAAAAAGAGTCATAACCGCGCCAGCAAGTACGTCAAGGGGCCGAAAGCCGGTCTCTTCGAGTCGACCTCCTGGTATGGTTACCCCTCCAAGCGTCCCGCCTCTTTCTCTCTCTCTTTTTCAGTCGATGCTGTGCAAAGTTTGCCCCGCACTGCACCCGCTAATTATTAGTTTAGATGTCCATCGACTGTCATTTCAGCCCCCACCCATATGCCACTTTGATTGGCCAACACGTACCACCCACCCTGCCGCCACGATGTAGGTACCTAGGTACCTGTAGTGGCACACCGCCCACCTCATGCAACATGCGGTATGCCGCCCCCTCCATCCCCTTTCCCGGCCAGTTGGAATCGAGTCAATGTCATCACGATACACCTGGAATCTATCCAGAGGTTGCAATGTGCGCCTGGAACGAGCCTGCCCGTTATCCATTAATGAATCCTTGAGCCCGTGACAAAAACAGCCATAGGAAGTCTCATATCCGGCTCTGGTGGTGGGCATTGTTGAACGTTTGTTTTCATTGCTGCCTGTCAAACAGAGTAGCCGAGACCGCCGCATCATCCATCTGTATCTGCTGTTGCCAGCGTGTTTCCGACATACCTGGTATTGTCCGGAAACACACGAGCCTGTTTATCGTCGTCAGTCGTTCCACAGAGGAATAACTCATACCCTTGCTCTTCGACGCCTGCTGCCCATCATCCGTCCGTACTGGGTATCTTGAAAAGAGAGAGAGAGGAAAGGAAGAGAGAAGGACGAAGGAAAAAGCACCTGCGAAAGCCTCCCAAACCGCAGGTCAGCCGAACTATTCACCCTAGCAAAAAAAAAAAAAAAAAAAAAAAAAAAGCGTCATTTCCTAAGTGACTTGAGTAAGGGGGCGATCCGGGACTTCCTACTAAGCCCCACTCGATAAATCGGCTTCCCCGTCGAAGGAGCAGGCGTCGCCAGAGTCTTCGTTCTGTCAGCTTTGCCCACCGCCTCCGCCTTATCTTGTTCATTGGCGGATGAAATTTTGTCAGCCGTGGCCTTCAGCTCTGTTGCCGCCATTTCTGGTCCCAGTACTTCAGAGCCGCGTTTCAACGCCGCATTGGATGCCACGGGCTGCAACACTACAGTTTCGTCCCTCACCTGGGGGTCGTCGCCTGTTGACGGTGTCTCTACTGCAGAGTCGACCAGATCTTGCTTCTTATCGCCTCGTCTGCCCCTGCTGGATTTGGCCGACCCGCCCGGTTGCAACTCCCTCGTATGCTTCTCACCCATTGCAGTCTCGGCTCGGTTGCCATCGTTCGGGTTCCCTGCTTCTGCTTCTGCTTCTGCTGTAGGCTCTGCATCAGCTTCCTGCTGCGTGCTCACCGCCGTAGCCTTGTTCGTCTTCCTTGGCCGACCACGCTTCTTCTTGGTTTGCGGCGTGACCGCTGCCGGGTCCTGTCCTATTAGATCCTTGGCGATATCGCTCGGTTCACTGGCTTGCGGCGATACCGAGGCCACGGTAGGGACGGTGCGGGCCACAGCGGCTGCATCGGATTTCTTTGGCCGTCCTCTCTTCTTCGACTTTGCTGCGCTAGCTGGCGCAGGCGACTCGGAGGGGAGCCGCGCGGCTGGACCCATGTCAGCCACAGGCACATCTGTCTCTTCTACGTTCTCTGTTTGGTCCTGCCAACAAGCGTCGCTACCCCTCCGTCGACTGAGGCGAGGTCTACAAGCTTCATCAAGCAAGGCAATTCCGTCCGTTTCCCAGTTTCCACAACTTTGATGAGCTTCTGCTATCTTGGGCGAGCTGCTGTCGGGTCTGTTCTTCCTCCGACGGGCTGGCGCAGCAGATATAATGTCAGGCGACGATTGCAACTCCACGGTCGCCTCTGGATCTTGTACGGGGAAAGAAGCCTCTTGTGTCTGCTCTTGAACTGTATCGAGAGTTGCATAGTCCGCCGGGAGCGCCGCCGGGAGGCCAACCACGCGCGTCTGGCTCGGCGTAGAATATGCAATGGTCGTCGCCCCGCTTGATCGAGCCGCAGCTGGTAGAGTAGAGAATGGCTGAGTGGGGACGGGTTCTTGGCCCTCCGGAGATGGGTTAACTGAGTGATACTGGTACTCTAGCCGTTGACTTGCGCTCAGAGTCTGGGGCTCGATGCATAGAGAAATAGGCTTCTGGCCAGAGACGAGATCTGTGAACGAGGGCACATCGACATGGTCTGGGACCACCACCATGTCGACGTCGTCTTCGATCGGCACTAACGACCTGAGGTTCTCAAGCTTTGATCTTTTGGTTTCATGAAGAGACCCAGTATTCCTCCTTGGAGCAGGCGTGGCATCGAATGGTTGCGTCGAGCCCTGAGAAGGCATCCCAGCGGCCAATGGAGAAGTAAGATCCATATTCGTCACCCGTTTTCGCTTAGTGTTGCTCCTGGGTGTCCTGGCTGTCGCGGAAACAAAGAGAGTTGCAGCTTGATCGCCTGCCGGACTGCTGGGGACATCCCACATATCTTTCGGTGTCGCAATTACGCTCCTGCCTGGCGTGGTAACTTGAGGAAGGTCTGTCACATTTGCCTTCACCTTCGCGCGATTGGGACCCATTGTGGATTCGGTGATGGAGGTGAGTGACGAAGTGGTCGTGGAGTCTGTTTTCGCTTGCACCTTGACATGGGCAGAAAGGACGTTGGGATCGTTGGATGCGAGGGATTGGCCAGGGTTCGGTGTTGTCTCGTTACGTGCCGCGCGTTGTTGCCCGGTGTAGACCTCTTGAAAGAATTTGGGGTCGGTTGAGCCAGTCGCGATACTAGCAGGGTCGGAGGAACGGTTTTCGCTAGGTACTTGAGGAGTTGGCGGATTCAAAGGGTTATCACCCAGTTCGAAATCGTCATCGGAATCATCGGAATCAGCAATGACCCGGGTGGGCGCCATTGTCGAGAGGTGGCGAGAAGTTCGCGAGGCAGAATTCTTAAGAAACGCGCTTGGCCGGGGGGCGAAGTGGGAAAAGTAACGCCATGTACTTAGGTACGGTGAGGTAAAACACCTAGGTACCCTGCAAGTTCTCGCACGCGTTAGTGCCCCTCTCGATTCATTAACGCGGTGTCACGTGAATGCACGTGATCATCCATACTCACGACATCGGCGCACCCCAGGTAGCGGCCCCACTTCCTCCGTCAATTCGGACTTGGGTCAGTGGATAGTGGTCGGATTACTGGGGTTGGGTTCAGCGCCATCGGTCTTATCCGTTTTGCATGATCTTGTCTTGTAATCCTTAGTTGCCAAAAAAATTCTAGGTATAACCGGACCGACCAAACTACTCAATCTCTTCTATTCTAGGTCGCTTGGTGTTGACGGATGGAAGTGAACGATCCTGGTCGATAGTCAAGCCAGCCAACCTGCTGATGCCTAATTCCGTGGAAGAAGGCTCTGGAGGAATCATGGACGAGAGCTGCCAAGCCTCTAAGCTCTCGATGACGTCCCGGGAATGCTGTTGCACCAGGCCGTCGTTATCTGTAACAGCGACATATTTGAGGGTCCTTGTGATATCCTCCCGGCTCTGGTCTGTCAATCCAAAGCCAAGCCTCCGGCCTGATTGCCTCGCAGCATCCAGAGCGCGGACAAACCACAAAACGACCATGATAGCTGCACGTCGAATGATGCCCTTCTCGACTTCTCGCTCCAGTGCCAAAACGTTAATGCAGAGATCCACAGCGATTGAGACCAAGTCAGGGCCAATGCCGGATATGTTTGTTTCAAGGCCGGTCGAGAAAACGGAGAGGGCGGATGCTCGCATGCGGACGTCCTCGCTACCTCTCTTGCTTTCCCAGCCCTCGACAATCTGAGTCAAAATTTCATTCTTGGCTTGCTCTTCCCCAGTCAGATCATCGCCGAGGTCAGGAACGTCTCCTCCCCAGGCGTCTTCCGCCTGTTTCTTTTTCATTTCCTGGACGCGTCGTTCACGAGCCTGTTTGGCTTCTGTCTTTGGCCGGTATCCTCGTCTTCCAGCAATCGACAAGACTGTTTCGGAAATACGCTTTGCGACATCGCCAGCAAAGGTTTCGCCGAGGCGCTCAATTACCTGGACCAAAGCCTCCCCGAATCGTAAGCGCACATCTGTCGTAGACGTCTCCTTCGCATCCAAGTAATGTTCAAGTAGTTCCAACGTAGTTGCCTTGGGGTGTTTACTGGCCAGCTGCGTGAAGAGCTTCACGACTCGGAGATTAATAAAGTCCTCGCTGTCTCGGAGCAGAGACGAAAGGAGAATGAGAGTGGCCTGAACGTCTAAAACAGTGCTGTTAGAGGCCACTAGGCCAGATATGAGGTTGAGGCCTTCCGAGCGGATTGGTGGGGGGTTGTCTGCTTGGGTAACGTATTCCAATGCAAGTTTATACGTCCTCCTGTCCTCAATTTGCCTTTCGGTGGGCACGAAGCCATCTTCCTCCGTAGGATCGACCGCCTCGCGATATCGAAGTAAGAGCATAAGATTCTTCGCGGTGGGGGACACTTCTGAGCGCCCCGCCTTGCCAAGTATATCCAGTGACGTTTCAAGATTTTGTATAATCTCAGCTTTGAGATTCGACTTTTTGAAATTCGGAGCCGTGATGACTAGATTGAGCAAGCTCAACGCCACTGCGACAATGTCATCAGGTTGATCTTTGATGGCGCTGGGGTCCAGTATCTGACAGGCAAGCTCGTATACTTGGGTGACGCGGCTGACTAGCTTGTCTGGAATCCGTTCCAGCATCTTCTGCAGGACTGTGATCTCCAAAAGCTGAATGATCTCGTTACCAGACTCGCTGGCTTGTGCCCGAAGCAACATCTGACTGTTTTTAGCCGAGGTCGTCGACTGAAGCCACCGACCCAGGAGTTCCAGGAAAAAAGAGGATATCTCCTCTGGTGTGCAACTAGCTGTCATAAGTCGTATGAGGGACTCGGAACGAATCTGAATTTCGTTCCAGTCCAACTCTGGCAGCTGCGGACCGTGTCCGAGAGGGACAGCAGATATCTGAAGGCAACCCTCGGAAATTTTCTGGTACCGCCATCGGGGCGCGGTCGCCAATTCACCTTCGTAAAGCAGGTTCTCAATAACAAAGTGCAGTTTAGAAACCGAGACGCTCAGTTTGAGAAAGGTATGGAGAAGGGATCTTGCAGGCTTTGAGTAGCGCTCCTCAATTTTCTGATCCTCCTTGCTCTTGCAAGATATGGCCCACAACTGGGGTAGAACGGGGTCGAGAATTCTTTTGGTCTGCGCTGGGTACGGTGTGGAGTTGATCAACGAAGACATACGCCGAAGGGTAACGAAGAGGTCATCTGCCGAAACCAGAACAGCCTTGTCACTCAGATCGACGACATCGGCTTCCTCTGTTTTGCCAAGAGCTGCGGCGCCCACGTAGTTCCGCGAAGGATCCAAATTGCGTAACAGAGGCTCAACGAAGATATTCCAACCCGGGGATCCTAAGTTAAGGTAAGTCAGCATGGCGACTTGACGAGAGGGCGATGGTCCTATTACCGGGTGCGCCAAACTGTTTTCTCCCGAGCACTCCGAACATGATGATCTGCGCCGCAGCTTTACTGAGCTCTGCGCCTTCATTCCCATCCAGCAGCGTAATCAGTTGGGGTGCAATCTTGGAGAACCAAACTTCAGGCGAGATAGTCGCAGGTGGCGAAGTGATGATGCGAGTAACCACAGCCATGGCCTCCTGAGTAATATTGGCACCCTTCTTTTGTGGTATGGCTACCTCAGCTGCTTTCAGAGTGCTGCTCGGATGCACCGAGAAGATGAACTCCATGGTTCCCCGAACACCGTCAGGCCGAAGAGGAATCAGGGTCAAGATCTTCATTAGCTCTGGCCGCAGCCATTCCGGTGCAACGTTTGGCTTGATTAACGCATTCAATACAGGAAGCAAGTTCCAGGAGCCATTCCTAGACCCTTTGTCAGAATGCTCCGCTTGCCATCTGGCCGAGTCGCATCGACATACCCATCCATGAGATGCTGGAACTCATTTCGGGCAACTCCTCTCGAGGCAGCGTCGACCGCAGGATCGAACGCTCTTTTCCCAGCGTCGAGGATTTCATCTGCTAGTTTTGACTTTCGATCTCTTCCTGGCGTATTCGTTTCCATTGCAGCGGTGATGTGATGTTGTGCATGTGAAGCTTCTCTTTTCCATCTGCATCTTAATAATTCCACACGACGAGTGAAGGGCTCAGGTCAGTGCGTCCGATACCACAGTGTCTGAAACAGTGCTCGATACGTTGACGCACGTGCCTGCACGCTACTGGACCCACAGTCAGGCCCCCACGCGTCGCATCGCGTTGGCATTCCTTCCTGCTCTTTCCAGCGCGACATGGGCTCAACCTCCTACTTCACCTTTCGACTCCCACATATACTCAGCCCACGACGTTTGCTGAGTGTCAGGTTCTGACCTGTTCTCAGTCGGAAAACACAAGGCCTGATATCCTTCATTTTTCAGAGGACAGTTCGAGATACGACATCGAAAACCAGCTGTGAACGCCCCATCGCAACTGAAGCAGAACTCGCTCGCCCACGCCGGCTCCGTCACGCACGACACCTCCCTTTCAGTTCTCCGACTCTCATTTTCCACCAGGAATGTCTACCGTAGACCTCTCAACAAAGACTGAAACTTCGTGATACGTCGCATCCGAGCCTGTATCAGGACCTCGTGCTTGCCGCGGTTGGAGCTATCACGATCTATGGTTGCCTACACCAGACAATGCAGTCTAGTTGAGAGAATGAGTTTCGGAACTTAACCCTAAGCAGCCATTTGGTTCAAGTTTTGCGTCCGCAGTCGTCGACCCTGCCTTTTAGACCCGCCCGACTTGCCGGGGAACCGCTTGCCGCTGAAAAGTTTCAAGCCTCGCCGGGGGCCGCGGTTGGTGGACTGGCAGGGAACACATTCCAGTCACCGTCAGGTGCGCGAAAGGGGGTTGCTATGAGTCGTCTCGGTAAGAGCCTCTGGTCTGAGGCCGCTCGTCAGGACCTATCCGCTGGAACCAGTACTCTGGCCAAGAGTAGGTCGCTGGGAAAAGATAGCCGTCATGGCTTGCAGGATCGAACTGGCAACGTTCTACTTTTCGGGGTTCTATGTCATGTCCGTGTATGAGACTCGACTCTGCGTTATTTGGTTTGGAGACAGAGCTTAGCGTCGGTCACACACAGTCAGTATCGCAGTTTCAACCAGCACTCTGCCTCAGTCTTGCCTCGCCGGCCGCACAACTGATGTTGCGAGGAGTCCTGAGCCTACGAACAGAAACTTGTCGATCTGACCATATCAACCACGCTCAACTCTCGGCTCTCTCCTCTCCGATACGCGACCCCGAACTGAATCAGCAGACAAGAAATGCCAGTATCGGATCCTGCAGTCAGTCAGCTCTTCTCCAAGCCACATCACGGCACCTGCCACTGGTGTGACATGTCCGCATGTGACCTGGCCAGGCGCATCAACCTCCAGCCGTGGGTTCTGTCCCACGACATCGGGGGACGCCAAATCCTCGTTGTTCTCCTTGTGGATCAACACTTGCCCAGTGGTCTTCCGGAAACGGGGTCAATGGATGAGAGCGCGGTTTTTTGTGGATGTCTTTTGTCCGCGCGGAATGCCCTCCTTTTACGACATGTCGTTGGAGAGGAAACAAAAACCAGTCCAAGGAGGTCGTGCGAACCAAACAGAGCGAGCTTCTCGGTTGCTTCGGGCTAGACAGAACTGGACTTCGATTCGCCGAACCTCGGATGCAGAGATATATGACGGCTGTGCTGAGTGAGCGAGGGCGACTCTGCGGGTGGCTTCGTGTCGGAGGCGGTGGACAGCTGAACAGGTTCAAGGCGATCCTGGGACCCATCTCGTGTTGGAGTCAAAGTTTTGTGCTTGTCCGGGATCGCTGAGGACATGGACAGCTAATCCACCTCAACCTCTCCAAGTTCGCGCGCTTGTTGGACCAAAAGGACAGGCCATTGGAAGGTAGTCCTGGTTGTCGTCTCTCCAGAAATGGCGAGACGGCAACCCCCTGTGGCTGGGGATAAGTCTAACCCAGATCCCGCATGTTTTTTGATACAGGTGCTAACTCTTGTCTAGGACCGCGGACAACAACTCGGTGGGCGTTTCGGGGCTGAAAGACGAGAACAGCACACGAATCTCCGGAGCCTAGGCAAAGTAGTACTGGTCTCAAGCCCCAGAACCGAACTCACATCCAAGGGCAACACGAGAGCGACTGGTCTGGATCATGGCGTAGGAAGACTAAACCCAATCATTCGCACTTATGCACACGGATAGACCTTGAAGCAGGCGCATTGAACAAAGGAATTAAGCTGCCCAGAAGTTGGCCAAAACATTCCAACTGTCAATCCAATTGTCAACGTCGTTAGCTATAATTATGTACTAAGCACCTACACACTTGGACCAAGGTTAGTGGTCAGAGCTCTGGGGGCAGGGGGTGGTAGCGTACCCGGATGACCCCGCTCCAGAGGCTTGATTCGTTGGCCCACCATTCATCTGAGAGACTTGAAACCCGCTATTGTATCAACCCTGGTTCCCAGCTCCCTCAGCCTCTTGACGTCATTCCGATCCCAACCAGGAACGCGACAGACAAGGTCATTCACAAACTAGCGGCGACGGCAACAGTAAGCAAACAAAGAGACGGCGTTAGCGATTGTCGTCCCGCCCACCGTTTCTCCCACTTTTCTCTTTCTCCCCCACACGAAGTGCACTCCGTTGAGTGTGGTACTTGGGTCGTTTCGGTCGAACTTGGTTCGGCGCCTCGATTGTTGCAGTCCTCACGTCGCGCTGCTGCCAACACACGAAATCGACACCATCGTCGTCTTGCTTCATTCCCCGGGCAGTCAGACTTTACTGAGAAGACGAAGATTCGCCATGGCCTTACTTCGTGCCTCCCTACTGCCGCTGGCACTTATGCAGCTCGTCCTCGCTGCTCCGGCTGACCCTGCTCATCCCATGATCACGCCGCCACCAACCCGCGTGAAGCGAGCCCCCGACGTCACCGATGATATCGGAAACTATGTGAACAGCGTTATTAAAGGTTTGGGAAGCGATGTGTCCTCCTTCGTCGTGTCTGGAATCCCCCAGTACTTCCAGGGCTTCCCGACAGGCACCCAGGTACTCAGCTCTCTGGGAATCAACGATGGCGACCTTGCCGCACAGCCCACTCAGGCCTTGAACATCCCGTGAGTTATCGAATGCTGTACTCAGTCAAACGATACTCGTTTACTAACATGGGCTACACAGAGCTTACGGGAACTGGACCGACGAGGGCTGGAACGTCCGCGTCCATGGCAATATCTACAAACAGCCCAACATTAGCCAGTCAAAGATTGATGACCTGGCCAATGTCTTCCTCATCGACGTCGATATTGCAGATTTGGACGCCACAGAACAAGCCCAGGCACGAAATGTGACCAGGTCCATCTTTGTTGTTCAACAAGGCGAGCAGAATGTCACCATGAACTTTGTCAACGACGTCTCGGTACGGCCCGGCGCAAGCGGAGGAGCCATCAATGCGCGTGGCGGTGCTCAAACAATCAACATGCCCTACCTGACTACGGACCAGGGCGACTTTGATGCATTTGTCAAGCTGCGCAACACCACAGGGTCGAGCGGTGGACACTTACTTCCAGGCAACGCCACGGAATCGATTCAAACTCTCAACATGTACACGAATGGTACCAACACAGGCAATGCGACGGCGTATCTAGTGCCTCCCCAGGGTATGACGATCCTGTCAGACATCGACGACATTCTGCGTGTTACCAAGATTTATGAACCAAAGGAAGGCCTCCTCAACTCCTTTGCTCGCCCTTTCACGCCCTGGATGAACATGCCCGAGATTTACGCCAATTGGTCCGCCAGCATTCCGGACTTTCACTTCCACTACTTGACTACGACTCCCGAGCAGGTGACTCGGAACTATATGGAGTTTATCTACAAGACTTACCCTCTGGGTAGTTTCGATACACGCCCGCTCAACTTTTCCGATGTCCAGGCGACCCTGTCCATCAGAAGGTTCCTGCTCGACAAGATTTTCCAAACCTTCCCCCAGCGAAAGTTCATCTTGGTAGCCGATACCACCAACTCGGATGTGATGAAGGCTTATCCTGCAATGTACAAAGACTACCCGGGCCAAGTCCAATGTATCTTTCTGCGCAACACCAGCGCCACGGACTCTGGCAACAAGTTCCCGTACAACACGGAGGGCTTCAAGGATATCCCTCAGAACAACTACATGTTTTTTAGGGTGCCGGACGACCTGACCAATCTCGACATCGCCGGCGGACAGTGCTACAATGCCACCATTCCACAGAATGTCACGTTCAAGACGCAGGGGCTGCCATTTGGATTGGGGAACGCGGCTGGATCACTTTCGCCTCCCACCACATGGGCAGCTGCTGTCGGTGTGGTTGTCATGGGCTTGGCAGCTCTGGCGTAATGCTGACAGGCTTGTTTATCAGCACATTACGAACTGAATGCTAGCATTTATTTGAGCAAGTTAATAATTATGAGTTTGGTTCTACATGCGTATCACCTTCCCAACGTGAAAAAAAACAATACATTGCAGGGTGGATATGCTGCGGGCGGAATGGGCTTTGGAGACGAATAGTCTCCGCGCCAGGCCCTGTGCGGTTTCTCAGATAATCAGCTAGAGCAATGTCTATCGCACAGCCTTGCTTGGCGGAAGCCTAGCCGTCGGTTCGTATGTCGCCGAAGGGCGCCGTTCCTTAATGAAGATGAAGCATCCGGCGAATGTGGACGGGAAGATAGGAGAACAAAGAGGACCCACAGGCTCTATCTAATGTGGCTACTACCAAATACGATCCATCACGACATGGATTGTACGTGACTAGCTTTCTGCAGCTTAATATTCACCCATAAACACTCGGCCTGCATGAGAAGAAGATGCCTCGGGCCGTCTCCGCCCCAGTATCTTCCTGATCCGAGACCACTGGGCCACCTGACCCCCCCTGGGCGCACAGCCGTGTGGAGGTGGGAATTCTGCATGCGCCTTCTTTAGTACTCGATGCGTCGTTAGTGTGCTTGTCCTGTGCGACAAGGACTCATCTTCTGGGCACGGCGTGTTTGGATTAGTAAGTTCGACCAGACAGAGCGACGAGGGTTGGTTGACCTGCCTCGCCCGAAAGGTAGAGGTATTGTTGCGTCGGCTGTCGTGCCGACCAGAGTCACTCGGTACGTGTGCCCGGCCCGAGGGGAGCATACTGGGGGGTCGGGAAGAGGAGAGGCCTGTACTCGAAGCGATTGCCACATTGAGCGCCGCCTGTTGCGACGGCTACGTTGGACTGCAGCTGTGGGCAGCCGGATTAGTTAAGAGGGGTAACGGATCAGGTTACCGGAAGGGTACGGGAGCCTCTTCGACATCAGTCCGCGGTAAGTCTGGACGATGACAGGCATCGGCTGGGTACTGTGTATAGTGGACAGAAGCCTGTCGATGTTGGTATACAAGAACGTCCATGGTGATGTTCAACCAGGCCTTGTTGGGAGGGTCGTGGCCAGTAGCTGCATCGCTGTGTGTATAGGTAGTTTTGCTGCTGAGTGCGAGGGGGTGGCGAGCTCCGATATGGAGAGAGCGAGGTGTTTTGGGCGTGGGTTCGCGATAGGTCGCAGGAATAGCACGCCTAGCCTGGTTGCTGTCGGCACTGCCACCGTTCATGGCGAGATTAGTACGTATGACTCGTCAGCCCGTCACAACTCATACGTGAAGTTGCGCGTGACTTTCATGGATGCCCGTCGGTAGATACTCCACAACTCTTCAGAGTGTTTTCCGCACATGTCTTCATCTTGATGAACCCCGGAAATGTGTGGCAAATGTGGGCGAGTCTATTTTCTCGGGGGAGGGGGGGGGGGGGGGGGGGGGGGGGGGGGGTCCTGGGTATGTATGTACATAGTACGTACGGATAACGGTTTGAGGTCTGTTGCCTGGATTTGATTGCGATTGCGAGCAAAGAAAAGCGTTGGAAGCCAGCAGGGTTTGGGATGCCACTTACATATGTATGGGGTCCGTGCGACTTGCACCCTCTTGGCAATGCCTTGGGACCATGACATGTTATTGTCATTGAATGTTGAGATGACGTTCTCGTGTTGTGCTCCTCCTCCCTCATCTGCTCCAGTACGGCCTCTGCATCCTGACAGCACGTCATTATCAGCTTATTGCCACAGTACGTCCTGCGCAGTTGCAGTTGCAGGAGCACAGAGTCCGAATCATGGTCAACGCTGGTGCCGTGCTGCTGCTGTGCCGGCGCCAACATCCGAACGCGTCCCGCTGTGATATTCATGCTGTGTAACCGTTTTTGTGTTTGGCGGCCAAATCTTGTTTCCCCGGTGACATCTCTCTAGAGCAGGTTTACGTCGCATTGCCGAAGAAACACAGGATGATTGCCCTTCCAAAGCGGGCGTCTCGGACGGGAGGTATCATGCTTTGTGCCGGGGCGAGACGCAGAGGACGAAGTAGGTAGCATACACACACCAATCATGATGCAGGCTAGTGCAATATGCAGTCAGTCAGTACAGTCTGGACAAAGTCGAGAAGCATACATTCCTACACCAAGTGTTCCTGATGTGCAGCATGTAAGCCGGGCACACGACTAGACCACTCGTTTCCGGGGGGCGGCTTCCGTTCCGGGCCACCCTTGCTATGCATGCCGTTGCGTTTCCAACATCAGTTCTGCAGCTTGTCTTTCTTTCCATTACATAGCTGCCTACATACACACACACACACGCATACATACCAACGTCAGCACCGCCAAACACCAACATACCTACATACATATTACATACATACATACATACATACCATCCTGGTTTTGACACACCGCCATGTCACCCGGCGTCAGCCAGACGTGGCCGCCCTTGCCAGAACGCATGTCTAAACTCCGGCATCGCTTACTCGCATCGGAGTCTTTTATTGGAATCGATTTCGTGCTACGCATTCGATGGCTCGGGGTCGTCTCTGCCCTGCACAGTACAACAAGCATGCGGCCTGTCACAAAGATTGACCTGTCAGCCACATCGATGACTCAGCCAGACGACGCTAACCTCGCCTATCCTGCCGGTTGCTATCCCCGGAATGTGTCTGGCATATGGCAGCTCTGAGGAGGAGGAGGAGGAGGAGGAGGAGGAGGAGGAAGCATGCCACATACGAACGCCAAACCGCTAAATGTGGCTTACATCCTCCTATAGGGGGCCTCACCAATCATATAGCACCGGCCGAGACCATCCATCGGTATACCGACTTCTCGCCTACCATCAACCTGCCTAGGCAACCTTCCAGTCACGAGGTACTAGCGGCCTTGCTTAACCTTCGCTGCAGATCGCTGACGACCTAATTCAGGCCAACATGGGGGCCGGGCGCCGGGCGCCGGATGGTACAGACTTGTCGGAACCAACGCCACCAGCTCGCAGGACGACGTCAACGCTTGAAGGCCTCTCGATGACTATGGTGTGATCACCTTTGGTTTTTTCGAGGGAATCTAGACCTGAGGCTTCGGTTCTTTCCTGTTCTTCCAGCGGCTTGAATCCCCGGGGGCCCACAGGCGCCCCTTTGATGGGGCGAGGTGGTTAGCATCTCACCTTCTTCGACTTAGTCCGATGCAACGCAAGCGTCTGTTTTGACAGTTGTCATTTCCCCCTTTTCTCTCTTTTCTTTTTCCTTCCTTTTCTTCTCCTTCTCTTTTCGTCCATCTGATCAGTCGGATGCACCCCGCCACCGTCAGTCATCCACCCCCTCCCCACCCGGCCCTGTCAGCTGCGACTGTGCCCATTGCCGGCTTCTTGAACGACACCCCTCCAATGACGGAACTGGGTTGGATCGAAAGTTGGGGCTTCTGAAACTTCATGTTGAATCGCATTCGAGGTTCAGTTGTCGATCCAATTATGTATCCAATCTCTCACCCCACGATCCCAGACTCGGGTGGCGATGACAACCGTGGCGCCATTATGCATGCCCATGACCGCCCCTGCAAGCAGCTCCATAGTTTGGCGGCGGCGGCGTGTCCTTCTGTGTCGGTGTTTCTTTCGGACCATTATCAGCATACGATAGCCCTCTTGCACCGTCATTCTCATACACTGCATCGTCCACGGGAACTCGGGTCAGAAAATTCCATGTCGAGGAACAAGTACCACTGCTAACGCCCTATGGTACCTCACGATGCTGGTTGGTGGGCCTTGAGCAACGGCATCTCGTTTCCAGGCACTTAATCAGCCAAAATATGGACAGCTGTATCGGCTTCTTTCGCCTGAAAGATACGGGCATGGAATGGGGTTTCATTCCTATTTACCGATGAACACTCATGATGCTACCAACTGACCAAACAGCTTTCTCGTGCCGACTTCCCATGAAGACGCATATAGTCTGCAGGTTCTGACCCAAAAACCTGCTGTCCAGCATTCCGTTGCGCGGTCCTTCTGACTATAACCTCGGCCACAGCGCAGTCCAAAACCTAGTAGTCGTCTACGTGGGTGATCGTCCATGTCACACTCAATCTCGACAGCTCTGTAGTCTCTCGAGGCACTTTTCGTGAGGTGAGGGTCATTTGTGGCATCATAAAGCCAAGGCCAAGCTTTGTTCGTTATCGAGGCCTTGAAGCTCTACCGGTTGTACTGCGTGCCTCATTAGCATCCGCCGGTCTGGCCGTCAACCTTTACTTGACTTACCACAACGCAGTCCTCGCATCGGGCACCGTGAACGTTGACCCAGCCAGGACAGTCGACGCCGTGTTTGTATCGGTTGACGCAGGGATAACGGTCCATATTGAAAACGCTCGAAGGAGGATAAGAAGTCCGGTAAGCTTTTAGAATGGGCTGAGAGGGTTGTCTGCCTGATGTCTGTTTGCAGAAAGCGACACACAGTTGACGAGTTGCGATGGGCCCTCTTTATACTTACATTACGGGCTGTGGCTGCTGGCAACGGCCGAAGACGGGACGGCCATCGCTGACCGCACGCTTGCAACCGACCGACTCAATGTCCTCGCAACGGGTTTCCTGCAGGGCTGCATGGCAATCACTCGCAGGCTGCTGATTACGGCAGAAGGCTCAAGGGGCGTGAAGGCTTTCCACAGTACGCCTCCATGTTACCAACTTGGAATACCGTACATCTGCAATGTCATGTCCCTGCGGGCGTGGCTCAGGAATCGTATCCGGCCATGAACTCATTCAGGATTGGCTCTCTGGGTAAAAGTGGCTTGCACCGACAGAAACGGGAGAAATGAAATTGACACCCAAGTTGTCATCGCACAAGTCTTATCCGGTTTTCCCGGTGGAGGGTGATTCTAGTAGTATCACCGTTCGGCGCCTGACTGGCCCCTCAACCTGCCAAGTGGATAACGCCAAGTTTGATCTCAAGTCGGTTTTGGTCAACCGCCTGCAGTAGGCGCATAGCCTCGAAGCCATCTGGAAGGTCGGTCCTATTTTTATTTTTATTTTTTTGGGCTTGCTGCAGGACGCTGTCCTGAGCGGGACCTCGAAAGGCATGCAGCACAAACCCCCTTGAGGCTCAAAGAAGGCGAGCATCGCGCTATGCAGGAGCCCTGAAAAGCGGGGAGAGACGGACGAGGAGCCGGTTACATAGCGCCATTTACACCTAAGCTCTGGTTAAGTGACAGCCAGCAGTCGGTAGCGGCTTGCCCACGCATACTCGATAATAACGCATGACCAGGAACGAATCAGAAAAGACATTTCATGCCGTCCAGAACAGCCATCGGCCAGGTGATATCTGGCTATGCTGCACCTTGATGAAGCGGCATGGCGGGTGGAGGGGCACCAGTGGGATATGCATGCAGTGCTTTGGTGTACATCAAAGTATCTTCTCCATGGTACCCAAAATCCTGCATGCTGTTGGAGGGCTCAATGGCCTCTCAGATCCTCTCGACTAATGCAGTATCTTCCCGAAACGGTTGGCAGGTCGGGGATCCCTCGCATCAGAACCACGCCGGTATGTTGTCTGTACAGGTGCAGTGTCCAGATGCTCGCCATCATGCACAGTTCGGGGAGGCAAGGTAGAAGCACCTTGCCTCGAATCGGGCCCAGTGGCAGCATGCATGAGCAAATCAAAGGCTGGAGGAGGAGCGGGCTCGACGGGACTATCTCATCTCCCAGGGTTCTTGGCGTCTTCACACTCTAGATTTGGAGTCTCAGATTTGGGACCTTCATTAACGGCCGATGTTACCCACTGAAATCCGGGAACTCAACCGTTTTCCGGACCGCAATGGGTTCTAGAACTCACTGTATCGACGAGACACGGCCGTATGGGCCTGATGGCTTCCTCGAACTACCATTCAAGTACCGCTCGGCGGCTGGCGGATGAAGCAACTATGCATACTTGTTTAGGCCAGCACATACATGCATTTCCACTTACACTCAACGCGGGTGGGCATGGTCTTTGGAAAACAAGGGCCGGTTTCCGAGATCCCGCTGGGTCCAAGGCAGTGGGACGTGTGCGCCGAGGCTCCTGTGTTCAAATACCGAAGCCATCCAATCCGGCCAGCCAGAGTCGAGGACTTGTTTGCCCATTCTCAGCACGCCTATTGGGCCTGGACAAACAATGGCCGGCATGATCCTTCAAGACATGTCGGCGTATTGCTTCGGCTTCAAGTCATGATGATGACCGCAACGATCCTCCTAGACTACAGTCATGAATGATGTCGAAATCTCTTCCCCTCGGGCAACAAACCGTTGGGTACTGGCCGCAGAGATTTGATTGCCCATCCTGCGGCACCTCGGGCTAGCGCGGTACAGCCCAATGTCTGAAGCGGGCCCGTATGTATACGAATAAAGGCCACTGCGTCGTCATCTTGGATGAATACAGTCGCAGCCTAAGTGGACGGACGGGCTCACACCGTCGTCCCACAGCCGGTCGTCACTCACCCAGGGGGCCAACGGATGTAAGTTTCGGACGGCTTTTCCCGCAGCTGTGGACAGGTCTTTCGTTGACGCTAGGGTGGATGCTACATGCTGATGATCTGTTGTGGCTCTCTCCAGAGACGGGGAGTTGCTTGGTGCTCTACAGCTTGTACAGGATCGACAGAGCTGTCTTGTATGTCTGATAGCAGATTCGAACCACCGGGGCACCAGAAATTTTACGCTGTCGGCCTAGATGGCGAAAGGCAGACAGTCGCTCGGTACAGTTGGCCTCGATCGATCCACGGGCTATACCTAGTCGGTCCAATGATGCAGTGAGATACTGCTAGCTTGGAAGCGGAGGTTGCCCCGAGAAAAAGATCCTTGCTTCGGAGCACTTGAGTACACCTCGAGAGCCGTCTTGGACGGTACCCTTGGCGCGTGCAGAATGCGAGCAAATATCCGCCCAGCCCATGATAGGGCCTCCTCATCACATTGATATCTGTCTACAGGAGGCAACTCCGAGACTTTTGATTGGCTGATAGAGTCCAAGAGCCAATGAGGAGAGGAGGGGACAGGCTAGCCTTGACTCGTATGTGTTGAGATATAGTATATTAAGCTACCTAGGTACCTCAGCTCACCCGGTACGTTTGTTATTTCTCGGTACATAAACCCAGTATTGCCTTCCAGTTGCTGGGAAACTGGTAGTAGTGCACATGGGTCTCCTTTGCCCCTTCTGGTTGCCAATCAGAAGTTACGAAAAGGGGTTCGTTCCTGTGGTCGGAATCGAACTGACTAGGAGTATAACTCCAGACGCACACCACTGCGTCACACAGGTTGACTCGTATGTATTACCTGGCATGGTTTGTCAATCTTGACACTCCGGGGCCTCTGTGACGAGTGAGCGTGGCTTCTCGACGGCAGGCAGGCATCAGCAACCATACGACGGGCACTTACTTGCATTATGCGGACGTAATATCGAGACAACCCCTCCGGCGCTCCCCCGGGGCCTTCGGTTTCTTGGATGGATTGGGTAGTATGCAACAAGCCCGCTGCAAGAGTGGCTCGGACTAGTACCAACTACTCGAGGCCAGGAGACGAGACTCGGTCATCTCTCCACCCATGGCCATGGATGTTGCGCATACTCAGACACGGACGGCATGGTCAAGCCAAGAGATGCCATCGTCTGTCGTGGGATATCTTCGGGACGACGGTTCCCAATGATGGCACCGGCGATCTGGCACGGCACGGGTGGAAGGCGGATCTAGCATAATGCTTGGGGTAGAAAACGGCCCCCCTTCTTCCCTCCCTCTCTACCCAGACTGAGAAGGACACACATACACGCCGGTTGCGCGCCGAGGAAGCGAAAAGGGGGCGGAAGCACTAATACGCCTTGTGGGACGCATGGGACTGACGCATGGCCGAGTCTGCGCACTGTCGGGGGAGCATTTGTGGGCTGTGCTGACATTTCTCAAGTCACTCGCCTGCTCGTCCTCGTTACTTACTAGACGGGCCCCCAAGCTGCAAGTGCTACCAGCACACCGGTTATCTTCTACCTTGACCTTTGACAGAGTAGCGAGTGGATTCGTCGAACCGTCCCGGACCCTGAACCCTACTGATCTTGTCTTGCCTGCCGGTCGGCACTTTCGACGAATCCTTGGTTTGCCGCAGCCAAGATCCGACAGCCTTGGAGTCTTGATTCGTCAGGGCATCTCGAGTCAAGCCTGATATTGGGTCGGCCCAGGAGACATGTGCCAGCGCGCGCGCCAACCGTTCCTCCTATACTGGACTTCAAACGACCACGCGCGGCGTGTTGACGTGGCTGACTGTGGGATTCGGGGCTGGTACATGCCGGCTCTGACAGAAAGGGAACTTGAGCCGTTGGGAACGATGCCGCCCGGCAGGCGACAAGCGGCTGGCTCATTCATTAGAAACCATCTTCCCGGCTCGGCGTATTATGAACCGAGAAGCCTGGTCCCTCCCTCCAGGCAAAGCAAGCTCGAGCAAGCAAGCAAGCAAGCCCAGGCAAAGCAGGGCTGTATCCGTACTTTGGTGGCATACCTACGCCGCCAGTCTTCTACGTCATGGACTTGGGGGAACGACCAGATGCGAATTCGCAGTCATGATGCGCATACGCACGCATACCGCAGGTAGGCACACTACACTACATTATCGGCACGAACAAAGACAAACACCACTGGCAACATGCCACTCCACCAAGGGCGAGGCGAAGTCTCGGATCTGGGGTCTTGATGCTTGGGTTCTGGTGGACCGTTTACCAGCCTGCTTGTGCTGCTGCTGCTGCTGCTGCTGTGCTCGTCGACCGCCTGCAGGGCGATGCGTTGTGTGTCCGGCAGGCACATTTCAGAGCGTACCCTGGCAGCTCTTTGCAAAAGGCTCAGCTGGGACGGGCACACAGTTGCTTGGTCCCTGTGCCTATCGACCAGACGTCTTGCTTACCTTAGCAGTCATGTCGGTGTAGTTGGGCAGCGCATCCGAGTGTGGTCCAGTCCGAGGGCGGGGATTCGCTAGTTTGTCGACTGACAGGCAAGTCACCGGCATGCTGGGATTTTCACGCAGCCCATTTCCAGCCCGGCCAATGACTGTCGGTCAGCATGTTGGGATACTCTTTCTTCTTTTTATTCCGTGGCGCAACGGATACATCTCTGGCTGGACCGCTGCATCACGCTCACTCGATAAGGGGGGGG